>JANAVB010018600.1:741609-1041609 GCA_029216955.1 Iris pallida
TATAAGGTCAGATCAACATCGTGGTACTTCACCCTTCCGACACAACAAGGAACAAAATCAACATAAAACTGAAATCACATATCTATCGACTAAATACTGATGTATAGTAAAGATCAATACTGAAAACAAACAAAAACTGTACTCGCCTGTGGTCCTCTGCAGGTAAAACCGACAATCTGAACCACTCAATGTGCCACAATAGTCAAAACCCGTACACAGTCCCCGAAAGCTGAAATAATATACCAATGTTCTTAGAATAGTCAAATAAGCTAGGATTGCCTGTCCTTAAGTCCAATTCTAGATACAGGGGCAAAACGGTAATTTTGGGCTAAAATGGTGTCCTCCGTTGGACCCGCTTTAAACCGAAAAATGTGCCAGAGTTAATGGTCTCTAAAGTCGTCAAACTACATGTCTACGAATTTGTTTTGACGATACGAACTCAACCGTATGTCCAGAGTTGGATTCCGGCGGACCGTGCACAAAATCGCCCGTTGAATCGGACCGTGGGGCCCGTAAAATGGCGATCCAATCAACTGTCTCAAATCGGACCAAACTTGGCATACAGGGCCAGAAAAATGATACGGTCATGTTGGCACAAGTTTTATCTCGATCTGACGAGCGTGCACAAAGTAATTGGGAAATTTGCACAGAGAGCGATACGGTGAATTTCGACGGATACGCATCAAATTCGTCGCGCACACGCAACCAAGTTAAATTCTGTCAAAGCCCACATGACCACGAAGCCGTTATGCACCTTTTGATGCTTTCAGTTTGTGACCATGTCGCCCGGATTGGCGGAACGCACGTCGTATCGGAGAGTTTTTCAATATTTTAAAATTTTGAAAACAGGTTTTCGTCAAACTTTGAAACGGTTTTAACAAGGATTTAATAGTTGAAAAATAAAAGTAAAAGAGAGGTTTCGAACTTGTATAGGTTGTCTATAACTGTCTTCAATTAGATTACTAAATATCGCTACGGGCTTGGCGGCAATTTGCCTTCCAAAACAGGGTCCAGGAATCGAAATTTTGTCCTGTTTCGACAGTTTTTCTTGACGTCTTCGTATCAAATTTCTGAGCAATCAAATAATCTACAGGACATTCTACTTGAAGGGATTTTGTCGTGGTTATATGGGCTACACCCTGGATTCGATAGGACGAAAAACGATTGCGTATGGACCGAGAACTAACCTCGAAACATGAAGGCTCGGCTTGGTTGTGTCCTGTGCGCGTGCGAGCTCTCTGGCCGATTACGGTCGAGTGTGGTGGCGGCGCCGGCGTCGAACAGCGACTGAGGGCGCGCCCAGGAAGGGGAAGGCAGGGGCGTAAGTTATAGACTTAGGGTTTTGTAAAATCCTCTCGATCTCCCTCTATTTGTGTGGTTCCCGAAAAGATCGAGCGGGTGCTCGGGTTTTGGGTTGGGGGCGGTTTAGCACTGGGCTGTGCCCTGAGTTCATTGGTTGGGCTCGGGGAGTGGGTCGTTTGTTGCTCAGCTGATTGCTGCTACTTTGTTAATACATTGCTTTCATTACCTACTCCATATATATAAATAGATTAATATATATAATAGATATATTATATGCATATATATATATATATTCACCTAACTATGCATATATATATATATATATATATAATATATATATATATAGATATTATATATATATATATATATATATATATAAAATATATATTATATATATATTATATATTATTATATATTATTATATATATATATATATTATATATATATTTTATATATATTATATATATATATATATATATATTTATATATATATATATATATATAATATTATATAATATATTATATATATATTATATAATAACTCCAAAAATCTAAATAAAACCCATTATCTATTCCTAGGGTATGGTCCATTTGTGTGTATATATATATATATATATAAAATATATATATATATATAATATATATATATATATATATATACATGATTATCTATAATAATATTTAATTGACAAAAAATAATATAACCAATAATAATAAAATAATATTATATAATATAACCTCAATAAAATAATAATAAATATAATGAAAATTAATAAAACAATAATGGTGTATATATGAATACAATTTGTGCAGTACAATAATCCCCAGAATATACAAGGATCTATTTTATACCAATTTCCTTGAATATCAAGTAATAAGAATATTCATAATATTTAAGTATGAATACTTAGAAATATTTATTAAATCATTAAAACGGAAAACAACACAATCCTACCAAAATACGTCAACACGAATGTCATTGCACGTTCCGCATGACTACATGGGCTTGGGCTCAGTTCGGCACCAGTCCGGGCTAAAATGGTATAATCGGTTTCCCTAAATTCAATAATATAATTAATAAATAAATAAAACTTCGGCAAGGGTTAAGTTACAACTTGGCCTGTTTTCCTAGTTAGGACATCGCTATGGCTCACCTTCCCTACCAAGACTAATACTCTAGTGAAAGCACGCCATGGCACTATCCGTGCCACGATTTCTAGTCACTGTGTACTCCAAAACTCCATCATGGCTAAAATCATCTACCGTAATAATTAACTAACTAATTATTTACAAAATTCTAAAAATCATATTTAAATCAAATAAATAATATAAAAATATATTATCAAAATTCCGGAAAGAGGAGTTACAAATCTACCCACCTTAAAAATAATTTTGTCCTCGAAATTTAGGAAAAGAGTCCATCCGCTTTGATAGAAGTCGGTTTCCACTAGCTATCAATTATTCTCATAGTCATTTGCAACTGCAGTTTCTCGAGGACTTCTACCCACCTTTGGTCACACTACTCCCTCAAATCTCATGTCACTAAAACTTTAAAATCTCCCAACTAATTGCTAAAATTGCTACCAATAAATATCTACTGCTTATGGCCACTATGATCCTCCTATCTTATCGAACAACCCAAAATCCTACAAGTAACAAATTTACACAAGCAGCAAAAATATTGGTAAATTCTAATAAGTATGATCATTCGTCACTCTACAATACGAAGGACAGGAAGATAAGGAAGAATAATCGAGAGCAAATATAAATTTTAAGAGCGGTAGGGAGTATCCAATGATGCAGATCGAAAGAAAGTATATGAACCATTGATCTATTTGCTAGCTTGGGCTACTCTAGTCCAGTCACTGTTAAATCGAAGAACCCTTCGTTTCTTAGAGGGGCTTACAATCCGTATAATACAGAAGTCTCGCTCTCAAAATTTTAACAGGTTCCATAATAGAACGAAATTTTGAGAAATCAAGATTGTGATCTTTTTCGTGGTTATTTAAACACACGAGAGATAAAATACAATACAAGATCGTATCGCGACTTTTCGGTAGATGGGATAAGGGTTACGAATGACCTCACATTCTACGAGGTGGGGACTACATAATAGGTATAGGGACTTATTTCAAGTAGTTTGGTTGTATAGTCCAGATATGGTGGTATATGGACGGGTTTTACTGGATCTTAATGGGTTCACTAATTGGACAGCAATCGTTGGTTGGATGAACCATGGATTTTAATCTATATTGACTGGACAAGGTCCCAAAAATTACTACTACTACGTTAGGATAACCTAGAATGGATTTCGATCCAAGTGATTGAGCTAGTTGCCAGTCAGATTGGTTAGCTAGGTCCTTAAAGCCCAAAAATGTGCCTTTAGTGACTTTTGTGGTTAAGTAGCACGAGAAGACACAATTGAGTGGCACACTAGTGACATGTGCGTAGTATGCTTCGAGTATACCACAACCATATATTGGGTCGAATGAATTGAGTTGAGGTTGAGTCTCCAATTTAGTCGGGAGTATACGGGTATTATGGTAAGGGTTATAGGTAGTCCCTTTTTGTCCTGAAAGTCGTACCATAAAAATAGAGTACAAGGGGACGTGTTTCAGTGGGACATGATATACCTAGATGAAGGTGGACTCGTCTATGTCTTGTATATGAAATTTGTTGGAAGGTAACAGCTGGTCTCGTGCTCCGAATATTAATGACACGATCGGGGACACAAAATGATCTAAATAGAAAGTGGGAGTCCATGAGACACTAATTATCATCCTAATGGAAATCATTCTAATCAGTCGGTAATCCTCTTATATCCTAAAAATTTAGAAGGCTACAGTCTACCCACCTTAGAAGCTAGGACATGGTTTTAGGAATGATGAGGTTAGAAGAATTCCAAAGTCCGTTATCGTGCCTCGACTCTTTTTAATAAAGAATAAGGCACGGCATAACGGAATATGGTAGATATAAGTCAAGTCAATGATCGTTCCTAATGAATAGAAAATGATTGTGTACAATGACACATGGTCGATAGAATAGAATGACCTACTCGTCCACAGTATACAAGTTTTATCGATGGGGTAACCAACTCTAAGGCACATCGCATGAAGAGGTTTCTAACCATTAAGTCATGAATTTCTATTGGCGTCAAGCTTGCCAGGTTATTGTCCTTACCTTTATTCACTCATCTTATGTCTAACTGTGGGCTTTGGTCGAGGAGGGTTGGGTTAAGACTTAAGAGTTGCTAGTTAAGGCAAGCTTCAAGCAAATAATTAGAGACTCACAATAATTGGTTCTTGAGAATAGATAGTCTCCTAGGTTGGCATTTTGACTAAAGGTAAAACCCTATTCATTCTCAAATTCAAATGGCTAGAAGGTCCCAATAGTAGTTTTAGGGTCGAGAGGAGAATGAGTAACTCATGGCAAGGTTCTAGTCACATGGCTGGCCGATGGTAACTACACTTGTGTATACAACTATCATAGCCATGGAAATTGTACTGTATCTCTCTACCAATTACGAGCTTCTGTCTTTTCAAATCAGTGAAAGGAAAAAACAATAAAGAGTCCAAGAAAGATGTCACTGAATACAATTACGTGGTTCAAAGACGAATGTATAATTCAAAAAAAATTGTCAATACAGTCGCGGATGAGATCCTAGAGACATCTATATCTCAATCCACGTAGGTTAATCAGAGGGAGAGCGAACCGGGTGCACTACGGTTGATCAGACCGTAATACATCGATTCTGATTAGACAATATGTTAGTAGGCGTCCCCACTAAAAATATGTCTTGAATCAAGCTCGAGAAAAGAGTGAGCTTGGCAAACTAGGCTGTAATAGCAACATTGGTCAAGATAGTCAAAATACAAGTATACAAGATTTTTGAAAGAAATCACAAGTAATTAGAGTTTTGTGAGAATCAAACCCTTTCAGTGTTCTTGCTTATACCGTCATCCTACTACCTTCTTATCCATAAGGCCTTGGTCGACTAATGGGTTATGGTCCTCCAAATTCTATATTCAAGGTAAGTCTATTAGTGTTAGTCAATAGGTCACAGGGACCACGGAAAGCTAGGTTGAGAGACATGCTACCCGACCTACAGAACTTTCACTAGTATTGGCTTTGGATCCTAGTGAACATACAGGGCATTTTTCTATCTGGTAATCACATCTGAAATTATTTTACCGTGGATTATGTCTTGCCCGTATACTCGGGTTGTGGTAAACCCTTGGTTTCATAACTCAATTATTATACAAATCGAATATTTCATAACTCTATCCAATATTATTCCAAGGGTAACTACGATTAAAGAGGACCACTAGCCATAGTTTTAGCAATATCCTATCACCTATATTTTTTTAAAACTAATTTCACCTCTAGGGGTCGTGTCTCGCCAGTGCGCTGCTGGCTGTAGTGAATCCATAGTCTCCATAATTTAAATAAATGGCGACAGCGCGCTGCTGTCCTGCAAGTATGGATTAACTAACATTCCTGTAACTATATCTGTAAAAAAAATCCATGAGCTTCTAGAGATTCAAACAAGTTGACTATGAAATAAAGCGTAAGTATTTGTCCTATCAGTCACAATCCTTAAAATAAAAGACGCACAGAAAGAAAATAACTGAAGACAAAGAAATACAAACATTCTAATTATTTCTATGTGTACTCAAGCCTTTGAGAAAAAACTTGAATCGAAACTAACTCGAGGTTCGTATAGGGATAACATAATCAGAAATTATATATAAAAATAATTCTTAGGGCAAAAATAGGAACTAAATGGGCAATTCGGACTAAGATATGAGGATGATATCTAAAGAGGCAAGGAGAAGGAATTGTACCATTCATCAAGGTCAGATCATTATTTCTAGGAAGTCCTGTCTCACCGAGTGAATAACCTATCCACATTGGATCATATCGTCCTATCAAGAGGTAATAGTGTACCTATGGGGATCTGACAACCCATCAAAATTAATAACTCCTCCTCTAAATTTTATGGCCTAGACTACCCATCGGTAAACTCGTATAAGGGACTCCTAATCCTAATCATTCTTTTAAATTAAATTAATCCTAACTCGTGAAAGAGCATTTCTTATTCGCAGGCTCGTAATAGTACGACTAACTTAAGTACTATCACGAGTTCGCATGATTTACAAAAACAGACCTGCGAGGGCCACCACAAAAACTTGTCACGACCCGTACCCATTTTTTTAACGGATACGAGACGTGTCCAAGCTAGCCTACGCCGCAGTGTCGGCGGTAGAATGCTGTCACGCCATGATGATCCAAAATAACAAATAATGCTCATTCAAAAAAACTAATTTAATTTATAATGATCACAAGTTTTACATTTACAGAAAAATATAAACTTGTACAAATATTTGAATGACTACAACTCAAATATCTAGTTAGTCTCTAGGCTTTTGTCTGCAATACACATGTATCTCCCATGCTAAGTAAATCCACGGCTAACATGAAAAATATTGGTTTCTAGTCAGGAATGGAACGAGTACAATTCTCTGAATGCAGTTTCAATATATGAAAATGACTATACTACAGAGGTTAGCCTTTAGACATATGATTTAGAAAATAAGTACAGAAAGACAAATAAAACTAAACAAAGAAAAATAGTAAATAAAGACAATACTCCCTGACTGACTGAAATACCTTTGATATGTGATCGGTCTCGGGACAATTACACGACACCGTCTACACTGTCTAAAGTTATACTGTCTAAAGTTACACTGTCTATATTGTATAAAGTTACACTGCCTACATTGAATAATGCAATAAAGAAATCACTGTTTACACTGTCTACTTTGTATAATAAATCACTGTTTACACTGTCTACTTTACAATAATAAATCACTGTTTATACTGTCTACTTTACAATAATAAATTACTGTCTACACTGTCTACATTACAATAATAAATTACTATCTAAACTGTCTGCTTTGCAATAATAAATTACTGTCTACACTGTCTACTTTGCAATAATAAATACTATCTACACTGTCTAAGGTCAGATCACACATCGTTGGTACTTCACCCTCCCGACACAACAAGGAACAAAATCAACATAAAACTGAAATCATATATCTATCGACTAAGCACTGATGTATAGTAAAGATCAATGCTGAAAATAATAATAAACTGTACTCGCATGTGGTCCTTGTTGGTGAAACCGACAATCTGAACCACTCAATGTGCCACAATAGTCAAAACCCGTACAACAGTCCCCGAAAGCTGAAATGAATATTACCAATGTTCTCAGAATAGTCAAATTATCTAGGATTGCCTATCCTTAAGTCCAATTCTAGACACAGGGGAAAAACGGTAATTTTGGGCTAAAACGGTGTCCGTCGTTGGACCCGCTTTGTACCGAAAAGCGTGTCAGAGTCAATGGTCTCTAAATTTGTCAAACTATGTCTACAAATTTGTTTTGACGATATGAACCCAACCGTATGTCCATAGTCGGATTTGGCGGGCCGTGCACAAAATCGCCCGTTGAATCGGACCGTGGGGCCCGCAAAACGGCGATCCAATCAACTGTCTCAGAATCGACCAAACTTGCCATATAAGACCAGAAAAATAATACGGTCCTATTGGCGTAAGTTTCATATCGATCTGACGAGCGTGTACAAAGTAATTAGAAAATTAGCACAGAGACTGATACGATAAATTTTGACGGATACGCATCAAATTCATCGCGCACACGCAACCAATTTGAATTTCGTCAAAGCCCACACGACCACGAAGCCATTACACACCTTTCGATGCTTTTGGTTCGCGACCACATCGCCCGGATTGGGGACGCACGTCGTATTGGAGAGTTTTTCAATATTTTAAAATTTTGAAAACAAGTTTTCGTCAAACTTTGAAATGGTTTTAACAGGGATTTAAAAGTAAAAGAGAGGTTTCGAACACGTATAGGTTGTCTATAACTGCCTTCAATTAGATTACTAAATGTCGCTACGGCTTGGCGACAATTTGCCTTCCAAAACAGGGTCCAGGAATCGAAATTCTGTCCTGTTTTGACAGTTTTTCTCGACGTCTTCGTATCAAATTTTTGAGCAATCAAATAATGTACAGGACATTCTACTTAAAAGGATTTGGTCGTGGTTATATGGGCTACACCCTCGATTCGATAGGACAAAAAATGATTGCATATGGACCGAGAAACTAACCTCGAAACATGAAGGCTCGGCTTGGTTGTGTCCTGTGCGCATGCGAGCTCTCTGGCCGATTCCGGCCACGTGTGGTGGCGGCGCCGGCGGTGAGCGGCGACTGGGTGCGTCCAGGGAAGGGAAGGCTGGGACGTAAGTTGTAGACTTAGGGTTTTGTAAAATCCTCTCGATCTCCCTCTATTTGTATGGTTCTCGGGAAGATCGAGCGGGTGCTCGGTTTTGGGTTGGAGGGGTTTAGCACTGGGCTGTGCCCTGAGTTCGTTGGTTGGGCTCGGGGAGTGGGCTGTTTGTTGCTCGGCTGATTGCTGCTACTTTGTTAATACATTGCTTTCATCACCTACTCCCATATATAAATAGATATAATATATAAATAGATATATTATATGCATATATTTATATATAATATATATATATATATATATTATATATATATATTATATTCACCTAATATGCGTATATATAGATCTATATATAATATATATAATATATATATATATATATATAACTCCAAAAATCTAAATAAAACCCATTATCTATTCCTAGGGTATGGTCCATTTGTATATATATATATATATATAGTATATATTATATATATATATCTATATATATATATATATATATATATTATAATATTTCCATTTGTATATATATATATATATATATATATATAATATATATATAATATATATATATATATAATTTGTGCAGTCCAATAATCTCCAGAATATACAAGGATCTATTTTATACCAATTTCCTTGAATATCAACTAATAAGAATATTCATAATATTTAAGTATGAATACTTAGAAATATTCATTAAATCATTAAAACGGAAAACAACACAATACTACCAAAATACGTCAACACGAATGTCATTGCACGTCCCGCATGATACATGGGCTTGGGCTCAGTTCGGCTCCAGTCCGAGCTAAAATGGTATTATCGGTTTCCCTAAATTCAATAATATAATAATAAATAAATAAAACTTCGGCAAGGGTTAAGTCGCAACTTGGTCTGGTTTTCCTAGTTAGGATATCGTTATTTCTCGACCTTCCATACCAGGGCTAATACTCTAGTGAAAGCACGCCATGGCACTATCCGTGCCACGATTTAGTCACCGTGTACTCCAAAACTCCATATGGCTAAAATCATCTACCGTAATAATTAACTAAACTAATTATTTACAAAATTCTAAAAATCATATTTAAATCAAATAAATAATAAAAAATATATTACAAAATTCTGGAAAGAGGGGTTACACGGCAAACGGACATCATAAAGTAGATAAAAACCTATTCACAAGTCAGCATACCTGCTGTGACGTTTCAGTCCGAGTGCAATCGACTTCGGGTGACTTCTACGCCTTATGCCAAACAAAATAGGAGTTGTGGCTCATCGTGAAGGTTCTGGATATTAGGAGGGTGTCTTGGGGTCGAGATGAAGGCAGTGAAGTCATTGAAAGGGTTGGTTATGAATATTTTCTGTCGGTGGAAAGGAAAGTGCGAAAATATAAAGGGCTCTTAGTTTTTTGATATTCTAAAAAGGAGGGTGTGCTGGTTTTGAGCAGGAAAAGATTTTTGGATATATGGATTTGGTTGGTGAGATTTGGTTAAGATTTTCTAGCCCAATTAAAAGATACACCAAAATATATCTCCAAGGATTTAAATCGGATCCAAATTAGAAAAGTGAATATTTAGTTTGTTTTAAAAAAATTTAAATTACTATGGCTGCATATTAATCCATAAATTAATCTAAAATGCTCATATTAGGTTAGGGTAACCTAGAGTAGGCTCTTGCATTTTTGTTGGGCTAGGTTTGGATCGATAGATTTAAACGAGTCGAAATAGGACCCGAAAGCCTATTAAATGGGTCTTGTGTGCCATTTGAAAATAAATAGCACATAGGACCTCAATTGAGTGGGACACCATTGGCATGTGTGTAGTCGGCTCAAAATAGGTCAAAATATTATTGGGTCGAAACTTTTGGATCAACTTTGGGCCTCAAATGGGAATTGGAAAGTACATTGAATATTATGGTAAATGCTAAAATGACTTTTTACCCTAAAGTTGTTTAAGAAAAATATAGTACAAGGAAACATATTTGAGTGGGACATAATATACCAAAATGAAGGTGGACTCATCTAGAACGCGAATATGGAACTTGTTTCAAAAAATTGGCTAATGCTACGCTTGAAAAAATAAAGCTACGACAAAGTATATTATAATCAAAATTAAATAAAAATATATATTATAAATAAAATCACATTAAATAAAATTAAAAAAATTCCAAAAAATAGGGTGCTTAAAATCTACCCACCATAACATATTTTGTCCTCGAAATTAGACATAAATAATATAATAATCTAATAAAAAATACTAAAATAATTAATGGCAATGATACTCAGTCGCGGTAGTGCTAGCCGTGGAACTTCTGCTGAGCTTCATCTTGATGCTCTGAACACGTGTAACCTAATGCTTGTTCGATCCGCACTTCATGCTCCATCCTAACTTCTTCTTATAATCCTTCTGAGCATGCCCCTTCTTGCCACAAAAGTGACAGTTGAGAGCTCCTTTGTCTGGTACGGAATGACCCTCTACTGAAGATATACTCTGGACGTCTTATCGATCTTCCATGTTGTCCTCAAAATTACCTTAAGGCATGCATAAAGAAAACTATTCAAACTTGATTTCTAGAGGAAACTAATACAAATAGGATTCTAAGTTTACATAATCTACCAAGAACTAAAGTACTCGCTTCTAGGTCCATCCTAACTTATGTGATGATAGGAACAAAATTAAGGTCAGGAACGGTATAACTCCCTATAAGGAATACAAAACTTTAGGTATTGCAGACAGCAATCAAGGGCCTTCTAAGTAGTCCTAATGTAAGGACCCTAATTTTTGGTATTTAATTATTTTATATGATTTTATATTTATTAAAATATTTTTTTTATTATGACTATAAAATACTTTTCGTAGCTTTGATTTTTGGAGCACAAAAGTTGCCAACCTTTTGAAACTTTTTTCATGAGTTTGAAGTAAACGAGTCCATCTTCAACTTGATATATCTGTCCCATCCAAATTTATCTCCTAGCATTCTTTTAACTTCGCACAACTTGGGTCAAATTTAGGTCTTTGATTATTTATTGTAATTCTAGACCTAACTTCCAACGTAGTTCAGAACTCGATATAGATCAAAACCATTTGACCCATATGATTTTGACCCATTTTGAGCCTACGGCACACATGCGAAGGGTATGCCACTCAATCGAGTCCCCATATACATATTACGAATGGCAAAAGACTCATGGGTTGACTTTTCAAGTTCAATTTGACTAGAAAATTATTTGGACGCTAAACCTAGCCAACCCCACTTGGTAGATCCATGTTAGGTTGCCATAACTTAGTAGAATTATTTTGAATTTATTTTTGGGATGTTATATAGCCAAATATGTTTAAATACAATTTTGTATATATATGTATAGATGTAATATATGTACAATTGTATATATATGATTATATACAATTTTGTATATATATGTAATAGCCTAATAGTATTTATTATAGATGGCCTTAGTCATGGTTAAGTTTTGAAGCGCAAAATAACCAGGAATTTTAGCACTGTTAGTGTAATTTTGTGCTTTGACTAGTATTTTGGCCATGCTAGGGAAGGCCTAGCAATAGCTGTGTCCCAACTCGGAAAATAAGTCAAGTTGTGATTTAACCCCTATAAAGATTTAACTAATAGTTATTAAGGCTTTCTAACTTTTTAGGAGACCCGGTTGTGCCAACTAGCCTGGACTTGACCTAAAACCAAACCTAAACCTGTGTATTCATGTAGTGCATCCAAAGACGGTCCGTGTAAATATGTACTTATACTGCTATTTTATTTTAATGGCCTAGTAGATATTTTCTAGTAAAATAATTTTATATGTAAATGAATATTGTTAATTTTTCAGATTCTACTATTTATATATATTATAGATTTTTGGCATTTCTAGAATAATTTTAGAGTTTAGATATTTATTAGAATTCAAATTAGTATCTATCAATATAAAATAATTATGTACATATATATATATATATATATAAACTATATATATATATATATATATATATATATTAAATTGATAGTGTGTGTTTGTGGATGAAAGAATGAAAGAAAGGGCATGGACACGGTAAAATGATCAAGTTCAAAGAGAAAGTAGCTAGGCCTTAATAACTAATATTGTCTTAACTCGTCATTGGAAACTTGTCGACAATGAGAGAGTTTCCTCGAGCGACTACTCGGGCCACGGGACCGACTCCAAGGAGGAAACACGGTATAGCTGTGCTGGATGATAGCACGGGTTAAGCGGGGACTTGCAGCGGGACTCGCTCAAGGGCCCTGGCTAACAAAGCTATAGTCCAGGATGGCTTGTGATGTCAGTGACCAACACACGAAATAATTGCACTTGGTATGGAAATGATAACAATTGACAGGAAGAACATGGTAAGTTTCATAAGGCGCGGCCGGGCCGCCGTCGGTAAGTTTCAACGTAAATTCACTATGCTTGTCATATGCTTGTTTTGCAATTCATTAGGATGGTTAGAAACATTCATACTTTAAGTCAATTAAACTCTTCAACCAAATGAGAGTGGAACTTAAATAGCCACGTACCAGTACAAAGTGTAATGTACTGATCCTCGCTCTCCAAGCAGGTATATATATACTGATCCCGCGCTCCTCGCTCTCCACGCAGGTATATATATATATATATATATATATATATATATATATAATATATATATATATATATATTATATATATTATATATATATATTTTTTTTTGATATAGATATATATATTTTATATATATTATATATATATATATATATAGATATTATAGATTATATATATATATATATATATAATATTAATTGTTAATATATATTAATTGTTAATATAATTGTTAATACATTAAAAAATATATATATAATTGTTATATATTAAAAAAATATCTATAAAATCATATATATATATATATACTATCTATATATATATATATATATATATATATATATATATATATATAATATTTGAAGATTTTACAGATATTTTTTAATTATTAAAAATTTATGTATATATATATTATAGATATTATATCTATATATATATATATATATATATATATATATATATATATTTTATATATATGTATATCTATATATATATATATATTATATATATATTATATATATATATATATATTAATATATAATATATATATATTAGAAATATATATATATATATATATATATATTATATATAGATATATATATAGATATATATATATATATATATATTAGAAAAATTTATTTATATATATATATATATATATATATATATATATATATTATATATTATATATAATATATATATATATATATATATATATATATATATATATATTTAAATAAATTTTTCTATATATATATATATATTATATATATATATATATATAATATATATATATATATATATATAACTCTTTCTCTATATGCATATCTAATACATATATAATCTATAATTGTTAATATATTAAAAATATCTATAAAATATTTCAAATATATTATATTATATTAATATTATTTATATTATATTATTATTATATTATATTAATTTATATTATATTATATTTATTATATATAATATATATTATATATATTATGGGTAATAAATAATATATATATAATATTATATATATATATAGGGTAATAAATAATATATGGGTAATAAATATATGGGTATAAATATATGGGTAAAAATATATATATATATGGGTAATAAATAAAGAAACTACTAAACCCTCCTACACCGCCTGTCTGCCCCCCCCCCCAACCCCACCCCTCCTTCCTCTCCCGTCGGTGACCCGCGTACGCACAGTGCCGGCGCATCATCATCGCAGCAAACAGCAGCAGTAATGGCAGCAGGTACCCCTCTTCTTCGCCCTATTTCTCTGTCATCCTTTATTGATTCTTCGATCTACAAAATTTTTACACGTAGCCAACCTAACCATCTACACATCCCTTTAAGTGGATATAATTAATTCACGATGAGTGTGACAAAAATTAAGTTCCAAAATCGAGAAAAAATTCGATTTTTGTACATTAGAGATTGTCCCGAATTCCCAAGTTGGAAGCCGATTTGCGACCAGGATATCACAAATCTTTAAAAATCACCTGAGCATCCTTGTGGATAACCTAACCGGGATTGAAACCCTATTTTTGTTCTAATTCTAGTTGGTTTTTTCTGTTTAAAATTAGTTTGAAAATCGAAAAAACTTAGGGAAACTATTTTCAAAAGTCAGAATTTTTACTGATACAGGGTCCGTCCCGATAAACCGGGCGCCTTTGTAGCAACCCAAAGGCATCGAAAGACACATACGGATCTTGCGGACGTGTTGGCTTCGACGGAACTCGAATTGGTTGCTTGTGCACGACGAATTCAAGGCGTATCGATCGAGGTACACCGTATCGGCCCTTTGCTCCAATTATTTTGTGCACTTTTCTCACATTGCGACGAAACTGGTGCCAGACTCATATTATTTTTCTGGTCCTGTGAGACAAGTTTGGTCCGATTATGAGAAGGTTGACCAAAATGCTATTTTGGAGGGCCTACGATTCGATTCAACAGAATATTTTATGCACGGCTCATCGAAATCCAAATTTGGACATACAGTTGAGTTTCTATCAAAAAATTGGAATCGTAGTTATATAATTTGTAGACTTTAGAGACCATAGGTCTTGGCACATTTTTCGATGCAAAGCGGGTCCAACGGCAGACACTATTTTGGTTCAAAATTATAGTTTTGCCCCTGTATCCAGAATTGAACTTATGGATAATCAAACTTAAATATTTTTTTATGCTAAACACATTTGCGATGTCTATTTCATCATTCGGAGTCATTTGCAGGAGTTTAACTTTTGTGGCTCACAGAGTGATTGTATATTGTTAGTTTTACGTGCTACCACCAGGCAAGTATACCTTGCCAAACTTTTTACAATTTACTTACCTCCATGTTCTTGTTATTCTTTCTTCATGTCTTATTTTCCTATTAGATATATGCTTTCTTGCCATGATTTATCTCCATGTCTCTTACCCGTTGTCAATTACTTTCATCATTAGTTATATTTTCACACATGACTTCGATAGTGTTGTTTACTTGAGTGACTTGACTTGATCACATGTGCCATGATTCTTTGACTCGATCATGTGTTTTATGTTACTTTGACTTGACCCTCTACCGATACTAGGATTGGCTACTTGACCACTCTCGACTCGGGAGCACCACGTAGGGCTACGATAGAGACTCACTATAGTTAGGGAATACCATACAGGACTACTAGCTATAGGACCAGGAGCACCACGCAAGACTACAGTCATTCAATTTATTTGTAGCCATACTTAGTATTATTTTTCATATGACATGTCATAATCTATAGAGCCTTCCATATGATCTTCATTATTGTTCTAGAAGTTGTTTTTTCTGTTTCCCTTGTATGTTATAAACTATCATAGTAGACATGTTTATGTATCTTGCTAGTCCCTTGAGGACCTGGTGATCTCTCCAGGTATTAGATGAAGGTATAATACATTAATGGATGATGGTTGCTACACCAAGACTACATGTATATTTAGTTGTTGCTCTTATCATTCTTTCCTTATTTATTTTTGTCCTATATTTGATTCTTGCTGTTATTATAGCCTAGTCTTTTATAAACTTAAATTTCCCTCTAGCTTGTTCATGATAAATATTATTGGAGATCCACTCTAATACATTTATCAGCGTATTATAGTCTGATAAATATTATTGGGGATCCACTCTAATAAATTTTATTCTAGAATCTGTGTATTACAGTCTGATCAGCCTTAGTGCACTTGATTCGTCATTTTATCATATTTAGTGGATTGAGATATAGTTGATTTAGAACAACAAGATAGCTTAAACGTATTCAAGCTAGAATGGAGTCCTCTCGATACGTAGCTGACATGTATACAATCTCCTAGTCCTACGTATTTTAGGACAGGGACGTTACACCTAAATACCATCATGGTGTTATTGGTCAATGACTCTATAAGAAAAAATTATTACCAATTCAAAACTATTCTTACATGGGTCAGGTCTTTAGAAAAGATAGAAGAAAATCAATACTCTACTCCTTCTAACTATCAACAAGATATACAATTTTTACAAGTACACTTAGGCATTTACACCTATCTGTCAGGTAAAGGTCAAGGCTGAGCTAAAAAGTTATGCACACCTATCGGTCAATCTTCTAGTCCTTGTCTTTTATAGGTCATTTTAAGGCTAGTCTCACTATTTAGAGATAATTACCAAGTCTAACATAGACCTTCCTACTCTATCTAATGCTCCTAGGTCACAAATTATTATGAGATTATGTCACCCCCAGTTTTCAAGAATAGGGGTATTTTGGTCATTTTTGAATTTTAATATTTTTGAAATTTTATAATTTTTTAAAATATTTTTAATTATTTGTGTAGTGTGGTTCGAGTTTCGTCTCGTTCCGACTTGAGATAGTGACTCGGGTAGCTTAGTCTCTAGATGGGACCCAACTTAAGTTAGACATGGCCCACATGGTTCACGAATTAGATTGGTTAGACTAGTCTATTTCCCCTTTATTAGATTAGTTGATTAGAGACTCAAACTAGACTCGATTGATCTCAAACTTGAACCTAGGCTAGACCCAACCAAATAGGACTAAAGAGGATGTTTGGGACATTTCACAATGCCCCAAACTAGCCCTACTTGGCCAGCCACAGAGGAGGATTAGTTTCATTCTCATTTGGAAACTTGCCTCTTTTGAGCCCTCATGTGTTCTTCCCCAAATTTTGGAGCTTTTGCTTTGATTTGATCTCCAAATCGAATCAAACATTCACGTATTCTTCCATAAATCCTCTCCTTATTGCCAAGGAAGGTTGCTACTAAAGTTTGGGAGAGAAGTGCAAGGTGGAAGTGTCCATTTGAGGAGTTCTTCGTATCGGAGTCGTATCGGAGAAGGTTTCATTAGGATTCACTCTTAATAGGTATAAAGCTTTTCTCTAAATCTTGTTTCCATGCATTTTTGAGTAGTTTTGAATCCATAGAATGAACCCTCTTGTTAGGACAACCATTAGAATTAAGTTAGAGGCCATTTGGAGTCCTCTAGTGTCTGTTTGCATGTAGCCATGTGTCCTTATGGGTAGATGTTGAAATAGGACCCCCATGTGTTTAATTAAATGCCAAATAGGCTTAATTGTCTTTTAATTTCAGATTTATAATTGTTAGAGATTAGATTGATCATGGTTAGGATGTTTAGAATAGTTTTTATATGTAAACTAATGTTAGTACTTTAGTGGTTTAGCCTACAATATCATATTTGTATGATTACATGTCAATTTAGGTATAAATTATATATTAGTGGGCTGTTTTGAGGATTCTTGGTATACTATTGGACTGTTTTTACATATATTTATGTGTGTGTGTGTTGGTGTTATGAGTGTGTGGTTGTGAGAGGAGGGTGTTGGAGATGTATATATGTGTGTACATGTACCTATATATGTGTGTGTGTGAATACATATGTATATATATGTGTGTGGATGTGTATATATGTAGGTGTGTGTGTGTGGAGAATTTGATATAGAGAGTGGGACAGAGAGATAGATAGGGAGAAGTGGAGAGTGGGCATGGAGGGGAGCTGCTGCCCTTGGCAGCAGCAGGACAACAAGGAAGCTGCTGTCTTCTTGACAGCAGCAGTACACATTTAAGCCAACAGCAGCTGTGCTGCATATTTCGAGCAGCAGGTAGCATGGCACTTTTGCCCTGCTTTGGTCCCAATTCAGTCCATATCAGGCCCTTCCCTCCATTTCATATTCATTCAGCCATTTCTTCCATCCCATCATTCATACATTCAGTCATTCATTTCATCCATTCATTTCATACATTCATCCATTCATTTCATAAATTCAGCCATTCATTTCATCCATTCATTTCATACATTCAGCCATTCATTTTTATACATTCATTTATACATTCAGTCATCCATCCATTCATTCATCCATTATCTCCAATCCATTTCAGTCCCATATTTTCATTTCAAATCAGCTAAATCCATTTCAGTCACATATATATATATTCACTCCATTATATTTCAGAAATATGTACCATTCCATACATTCATCCCCTCATTCAGTTAATATCAGTCCATTCCCATTCCACATTTCAACCATATATCCATACTTCCATCTCTATACCCATCAGTCCATTCCCATTCCATTTTCCCCATGCATTCAAATCCATACATCCATTTTATTCAATTCGGTCCCACAAATGTTAACAGTCACTTAACCCCCTTCGTGTTGTGTGTGTGTTTTAGTTAGTGCGTTAGCGAGTTGAGTGTTTAGTTAGAAGAGTATGTTAATGGTTAGATACTATGTTAAGGTAAGGTTTGGTAATATGATGTGGTTTTGTGTTAGGGAGTGAGGAAATTGTGGAAGATATGTTAGTAAGGTTTTATATTAGAAGTTTTGTATTAGAGTTAGATGTGGGCTAGAGTGAGCGTGAGAGGTTGAGGTATCTTGTGATACCAAGATGATATCACAAGATAATTAGGATTTACCCTATGAAAGGGTAAAGTTCTAAGATACTTTAAGATATGAAGTTAGAGTATCAAGATACCATGGCATAGTATCGAGATATGAGGGCATGGTATTAGTATACCATATGAGGTAGAAAAGTGCCTAGAAACTAAGATAGAGGCTTGGTAGTGAGTTTACCTTGATAAGATAATAGGGTAAGTTAAGATAATTACCTATAACTAGGGTATGTGATTTAAGGCTTAAGATATAAGTAGAATTTGGTTCCCTTGGTTGGTAATGGTTAGGATTAGTGCTCTTAGACTAGTTTTGACCTCGGTTGACCGTTTTAACCAAAAGTCAACGAAAGTCAACCAAAAGTCAAACTTAGCCTAAAAGTGGCTAGAATTGACCCAAAACCAAACCAAAGTTGACCAGTTAACTAAAAGTCAATAGTTAGTCAACATTAGACTAGTTTGACCTAGGGTTGACCTAGAGTTGATTAGAGTTACCAGAGTTGACCAGTTGACCAAAAGTCAACTGTAAGTTAACCTTTGACCCAGTTTGACCTAGTTTGACTTGGATTGACTTCCTATGACGTTGTTTGTTCTAGTTTGGCTCAGTATGACCTAGTATAACCTAGTTTAGCCTGATGTGACCTAGTTTTGGCTTAGACTTACATATCATGACTAGATTAGCTTTTCTTTCATTATTAAACCCTGTTTTGACTCATGGTATCTCATCTTTAGGTCTGTGATTACTCTGAGCATCTGTTCACCTTATCAGCTTAGGACCACAAGGGAGTACATTCACTGATAGTTTTTATTGTCTTGATATCTGCTATATCTGATTCAGTTTTAGTATCTTATTTGATTCCTGATATGATGGTTCACGGACTAGTATACGTCGGATCCTGTCATGAGATGTTGTTCCTGGATTACTTGGTATATTGGTACATTACTCGACTTGTTACCTATACTTGTATAGATATGGACTTGGGAGTGGGCTGGCCTCCTACTCTTGAGTCCCGTATCATGACGTGTCATGTTCGGATCTATTATACTATTCGGGGATGGGGAGTTATTAGTGGTTGTGTGATCAAAATCCCTACTTGTTCTTCACACTTGTACTTGCTACTTGTTCCTAGCTATACCTTCGCCTCACGACAGGTAAAGCCTGACCTTACTTGTTCATAGCTTTCCATGGGGGCCGGCCTGATCTTGCTCCGTTGTACAGTTGTTCATAACCGGTCAGATGGAAAGCCTGATCATGATTTCCAAGCTGATCACATAACGTACTAATAATTCATGGTATATTTTATATTTATTCTATTACATCATATATCCTACTCAGTTCTATATTTAGTACTTTTCTCACCATGTTATGATATTCAGTATTCACATGTTCCACATGATCTTATACTAAACCTTGATTGGAGGCTAAGTTCTGTTCGGGAGAAGGGTTACAACCCCGGTCCTTGTTTGGTCTACGGGTTGTAACTAGGCTTTCGAATAGCTCCCAAGTCATCCTATATCGTTGTCTTGTATTTTATTATAATTGTCTCTTATAGAATTTGTCAATTCATATGGAACTGCTGTTAGTGTTTGTACTTGCTCATTTTCCTGACAGGATACTATTGATATATTACAGATAATTCAGAGCCAGACTGCTCGACCTACTATGGTGTCGGGGCAGATAGAGACTTACGCCAGGACTGTGGCCTGTTAGTTGAGCCACTAGACTTTGCACACCCTGAGTATTATAGCTTAGTTAGGTTTTCCTGGACTGCGATCCAGCTAGTGTTTTTAGGCTGTAGTATTCTATATTATATTTTGTGACTCTGTGATGTTGTTTATTATCTCTGAGCTGTGTTGGATCCTGAACTCATTTCATGTTTTCACTTCTATCACATTTCTATTTCGTGCTATCTATCCTAGTTTTATCTTGTGATTGAGTTATGCCATATTATATTCCTCCGTACGGAGATGACAGGTACCCTTATACTGTTTTGTTGTTGTATTTACAGATGACCTATACAGCGTTCTCCCATAATTCTGTGGCCTAGGCTGGACGTACCCACGTGCTCGTGCCCCTAATCACGGTGCGGGTCGTGGCATATTTTTGTAGTGGCCCATGCAGGTCGATGTCGCAATTAGTGCGATCTTGTAATGGTGCTCGACTTAGAGTACTAATTACGAGCCTGCGATTAGGACATAGGATCTAGGATAAGATAGGAGTTACACATTTTAGAAAAATTCTGATCTTTTTATTACCATGACAACTCTTCTTACATTTGAATTCAATTGTCCTTCCTTGATTTCCCTTATCATGTGCCATATTGACCTCTTGGTTTCAATTCGTCCTCAGGATGATGATTACTCGTTCTCAGGCAGTAGGGCCTAGTGCTGTTCCAGAGAGGTTCGATCCAGTAGGACCTCCACCTCCGACTACGGGAGTAGAAGTCGATAGAGCTACCACCTCAGTTTCTGCCCTTCAGGCGAGAGTAGCAGCGACAGTTCCAGGAGGTCTTCCACCTCCAGCAGCAGGACCATCCAGAGTTATTCCTGAGACTCTTCTACTGTCACTTCCGCTACCGACGAATGCACAGTAGATGATGGCCCTTCTACAGCAGATGATGCAGACCTAGAGGGCACAGGCAGAGGCACAGCAGCATCAGGCCGACGCATCCTACCGCCAAACAGAGGTGCTACGACAGAGTATGGAGAACTTCCACCAGCTGGCGATGGCAGCAGTTGAGAGGGTAGTCTCGGGTACAGTTCAGGGTGCCCCAATTCAGCAGCAGAGTCAGGAGAGGCCTGACACATGTCTGTATTTCAGGAAGATGAACCCGAAGGACTTCAAGGGTACCGAGGGTATCCTGTATGCAGATGACTGGTTGGAGGATATCCAGCGGAGCCTGGAGTTAGTAGAGGTCCTGAAGGGACTGTGGGTCACAGCTGCGGTGAGTCAGTTCTTCGACATCACCTTGACGTGGTTTCGTACGGATCCTCGTGCATCAATGAGAGGTTTGACATGGGAGAACTTCAGACGGCTCTTCAAGGAGAAGTTCTACCCCGACGTGGCTCTTACAGCTCTGGAGGCCCAGTTTGTCGGATTAGTGCAGGAGAACTCGTCGGTGGACGAGTACGCAGCAAAGTTCTTCCGTTTGAGTAGGTTTGTACCAGATCTGATCCAGGATGAGGGGTATAAGGCCTGCAAGTTTCGGAGGGGCCTTATTCATGCAGTTTGCACTCGTACTTCTGGGCGACGTGATGTGAGCTTCGAGCAGATACTGATGGAGGCACAGATAGCAGAGGAGGACTTCGGCCTCAAGCCGAAGAGGGGCAGCGATGTTCTTGGAGCGAGCTCTAGTACGGGACCGACGAAGCGCCCTCACTTCCAGCAGAGGCAGTTTCAGCAGCAGCCTCAGTTACAGCTTCAGCAGGCACCAGTACGTGTCCACCAGCAACAGGGTCAGGGCCAAAGACAGGCCATGCAATGTATTTTCTGCGGGAAGCCGGGGGACACCCGGGAGGTTTGCAGGATGAGGATGGGAGTTTATTTATTCTGTGGAGCTTCAGATCACCAGATGAAGAACTGTACTGCTCATGCAGCCAGACAGGCAGGCCAGGACAGAGTACAGCAGGCTAGAAGAGGCCAGCATGGACGAGCTTTCACCGTGACAGTTGAGGACACACAGGTAGTAGCAAGACAGATTACAGGTTCCAATCTTTCGATCTCATTTCAGCATTTGCTTCCTTATAACTGTCTTGAAATTCGATTCTATCTGTTCCTTGTCAATTGATCAATTTTGTTCTGTTATTCTTATGATATGATTTTGATTTTCCTCTGAGATAAGTCGTATGGGCTAGGTCACCTCGATTATGGATTTTAGAGTCTTCTATGGTCATGTTAGCAGGCATAGTGAGGACATATAGCCGGATTATGGACGTATTCTTGGGTGTGGGAATTTAAGGTTTTTACGGCCAAGCATGCGACAATGCAAAAATTTTAAATATCATGATTCTAGAGGTATATACCTTAGTCAAGGACTCTGTGATTATCGTAGCCCTGCTCACTAGCATGACGAAGATTCTGAGTATCATAATTTTGGACAGACGCATACGATTATCGAACTGCATGATTTTCTGTGATTGCCTAGTTTTAATTTCAAGGACAAAATTTTTTTAAGGTGGATAGATTTGTCACCCCAATTTTCAAGAATAGGGGTATTTTGGTCATTTTTGAAATTTTATAATTTTTTTTAAATATTTTAATGATTTGTGTAGTGTGGTTCGAGTTTTGTCTCGTTCCGACTTGAGATAGTGACTCAGGTAGCTTAGTCTCTAGATGGGACCCAACTTAAGTTAGACATGGCCCACACGGTTCACGAATTAGATTGGTTAGACTAATCTATTTCTCCTTTATTAGATTAGTTGATTAGAGACTCAAACTAGACCCGATTGATCTCAAACTTGAACCTAGGCTAGACCCAACTAAATAGGACTAGAGAGGGGTGTTTGGGACATTTCACAATGCCCTAAACTAGCCCTACTTGGTCGGCCACAAGGGGGGAGGATTAGTTTCATTCTTATTTGGAAACTTGCCTCTTTTGAGCCCTCATGTGTTCTTCTCCAAATTTTGGAGCTTTTGCTTTGATTTGACCTCCAAATCGAATCAAACCCTCACGTATTCTTCCATAAATCCTCTCCTTATTGCCAAGGAAGGTTGCTACTAAAGTTTGGGAGAGAAGTGCAAGGTGGAAGTGTCCATTTGAGGAGTTTTCGTATCGGAGCCGTATCAGAGAAGGTTTCATTAGGATTCACTCCTAATAGGTATAAAGTTTTCCTCTAAATCTTGTTTCCATGCATTTTAAGCAGTTTTGAATCCATAGAATGAACCCTCTTGTAAGGACATCCATTAGAATTAAGTTAGAGGCCATTTGGAGTCCTCTAGTGTGTGTTTGCATGTAGCCATGTGTCCTAATGGGTAGATGTTGAAATAGGACCCCCATGTGTTTGGTTAAATGACAAATAGGCTTAATTGTCTTTTAATTTCAGATTTATAATTGTTAGAGATTAGATTGATCATGGTTAGGATGTTTAGAATAGTTTTTATATGTAAACTAATATTAGTACTTTAGTGGTTTAGCCTACAATATCATATTTGTATGATTACATGTCAATTTGGGTATAAATTATATATTAGTGGGCTGTTTTGAGGATTCTTGGTATACTATTGGACTATTTTTACATATATTTATGTGTGTGTGTATTGGTGTTATGAGTGTGTGGTTGTGAGAGGGGGGTTGTTGGAGATGTATATATGTGTGTACACGTACCTATATATGTGTGTGTGTGAATACATATGTATATATATGTGTGTGTGGATGTGTATATATGTAGGTGTGTGTGTGTGTGGAGAATTTGATATAGAGAGTGAGATAGAGAGATAGATAGGGAGAAGTGGAGAGTGGGCATGGAGGGGGAGCTGCTGCCCTTGGCAGCAGTAGGACAACAAGGAAGCTGTTGTCTTCTTGACAGCAACAGCAGTACACATTTAAGCCAGCAGCAGCTGTGCTGCATATTTTGAGCAGCATGTAGCAGGGCACTTGTTGCCCTGCTTTGGTCCCAATTCAGTCCATATCAGCCCCTTCCCCCTATTTCACATTCATTCAGCCATTTCTTCCATCCCTTCATTCATACATTCAGTCATTCATTTCATCCATTCATGTCATACATTCAGCCATTCATTTCATCCATTCATTTATACATTCAGTCATCCATCCATCCATTCATTCATCCATTCCTTCCAATCCATTTCAGTCCCATATTTTCATTTCAAATCAGCTAAATCCATTTCAGTCACATATATATATTCACTCCATTCCATTTCAGAAATATATACCATTCCATACATTCATCCCCTCATTCAGTTAATATCAGTCCATTCACATTCCATATTTCAACCATATATCCATACTTCCATCTCCATATCCATCAGTCCATTCCTATTCCATTTTCCCCATGCCTTCAAATCCATACATCCATTTCATTCAATTCGGTCCCACAAATGTTAACAGTCACTTAACCCCCTTCATGTTGTGTGTGTGTATTAGTTAGTGAGTTAGCGGGTTGAGTGTTTAGTTAGAAGAGTATGTTAATGGTTAGATACTATGTTAAGGTAAGGTTTGGTAATATGATGTGGTTTTGTGTTAGGGAGTGAGGAAATTGTGGAAGATATGTTAGTAAGGTTTTATATTAGAAGTTTTGTATTAGAGTTAGATGTGGGCTAGAGCGAGCGTGAGAGGTTGAAGTATCTTGTGATATCAAGATGGTATCACAAGATAATTAGAATTTACTCTATGAAAGGGTAAAGTTCTAAGATACTTTAAGATATGAAGTTAGAGTATCAAGATACCATGGCATGGTATCAAGATACGAAGGCATGGTATTAGGATACCATGTTGACGTAGAAAAGTGCCTAGAAACTAAGGTAAAGGCTTGGTAGTGAGTTTACCTTGATAAGATAATAGGGTAAGTTAAGATAATTACCTATAACTAGGGTATGTAATTTAAGGCTTAAGATATAAGTAGAATTTGGTTCCCTTGGTTGGTAATGGTCAGGATTAGTGCTCTTAGACTAGTTTTGACCTCGGTTGACCGTTTTGACCAAAAGTCAACGAAAGTCAACCAAAAGTCAAACTTAGCCTAAAAGTGGCTAGAATTGACCCGAAACCAAATCAGAGTTGACCAGTTGACTGAAAGTCAACAGTTAGTCAACATTAGACTAGTTTGACCTAGGGTTGACCTAGAGTTGACAAGAGTTGACCAGTTAACCAAAAGTCAACTGTAAGTTAACATTTGACCCAGTTTGACCTAGTTTGACTTGAATTGACTTCCTGTGACCTTTTTTGTTCTAGTTTGGCTCAGTATGACCTAGTGTAACCTAATTTAGCCTGATGTGACCTAGTTTGACCTAGTTTTGGCTTAGACTTGCATATCATGACTAGATTAGCTTTTCTTTCATTATTAAACCTTGTTTTGACTCATGGTATCTCATCTTTAGGTCTGTGATTACTCTGAGCATCTGTTCACCTTATCAGCTCAGGACCATAGGCAAGTACATTTACTGATAGTTTTTATTGTCTTGATATCTTCTATATCCGATTCAATTGTAGTGTCTTACATGATTTCTGACACGATGGTTCACGGACTAGTATACGTCGGATCCTGTCATGAGATGTTGTTCCTGGATTACTTGGTATATTGGTACATTACTCGACTTGTTACCTGTACTTGTATAGACATGGACTTGGGAGTGGGCTGGCCTCCTACTCTTGAGTCTCGTATCATGACGTGTCATATCCGGATCCATTATACTATTCGGGGATGGAGAGTTATTATTGGTTGTGTGATCAAAATTCCTACTTATTCTTCACACTTGTACATGTTACTTGTTCATAGTTATACCCTCGCCTCACGACGGGTAAAGCCTGACCCTACTTGTTCATAGCTTTCCATGGTGGTCGGCCTGATCCTGCTCCGTTGTACACTTGTTCATAGCCGGTCAGATGGAAAGCCTGATCATGATTCCCAAGCCGATCACATAACGCACTAATAATTTATGGCACATTTTATATTTATTCTATTATATCATATATCCTACTCAGTTCTACATTCAGTACTTTTCTCACCATGTTGTGATATTCAGTATTCACATGTTCCACATGATCTTATACTAAACCTTGATTGGAGGCTAAGTTCTGTTCGGGAGGAGGGTTACAACCCCGGTCCTTGTTTGGTTTACGGATTATAACTCGGCTTTCGAATAGCTCCCAAGTCATCCTATATCTTTGTCCTGTATTTCATTATAATTGTCTCTTATAGAATTTGTCAATTCATATGGAACTGCTGTTAGTGTTTGTACTTGCTCATTTTTCTGACAGGATACTATTGATATATTACAGATAATTCAGAGCCAGACTGCTCGACCTACTATGGTGTCGGGGCAGATAGAGACTTACGCCAGGACTGTGGCCTGTTAGTTGAGCCACTAGACTTTGCACACCCAGAGTAGTATAGCTTAGTTAGGTTTGCCTGGACTGCGATCCAGCTAGTATTTTCAGACTGTAGTATTCTATATTATATTTTATGACTCTGTGATATTGTTTATTATCTCTGAGCTGTGTTGGATCCTGAACTCATTTCCTGTTTTCACTTCTACATATTTCTATTTTGTGCTATCTATCCTAGTTTATCTTGTGATTGAGTTATGCCATATTATATTCCTCCATACGGAGATGACAGGTACCCTTATACTGTTTAGTTGTAGTATTTACAGACGACATATACAGCGTTCTACCGTCGATTCTGCAGTGTAGGCTGGACGTACCCACGTGCTCGTACCCCTAAACAGGGTGCGGGTCGTGACAGATTAACCTCGATAATAATCTTTCTAGTACTTCTATTCAAGGTTCTATTTTTAGGCAAGGGTAGCATAGATTTGTCTAATGATTTTATGGTCTCGTTGGGGTTAAATCCTACACTGTCTTCAATTCTATCTTTCGTCTTAGGAGAATATCAATAAAATTCTACCCACCCTAGTTATTTACCTAATCCTATCAAGCATGGATCCCTATATCCTCCGAGTAAAAAAAAATTATAGCAGAAGATTGCCACTCCTACCTTCTCGGTCCCTCTAGTATAGGTGTCTACCTCAACCCTTCTCGTCTTTAAACAATCACTCTCCTAAAATATTATATCCTCTTGCTTCTATCATACAAGATAATTATAATAGTTCATCCAACACAGATGTTCGTCCTTCCAAAATAGGAAAAGACGAGAATTCGATACAAGGAGTTCAAGAAAAATATGTCTGCTTACAAACATAAGTTCAAGGGCAATAGTAAAAATAAAAAGAAATTCAATAGCAGTTGTGGATTGATATTTTAATATACTATCCTATCGTAGGTCCACTCGGTACAATAACGTAATTGAAATGGCTAACTCGACCTGTATAGGCCACCAAAAAAATATATAACACTCCAGTCCCAAGATACGTAGGACTAGAAATACGTATACATGTCAGCTACGTATCAAGTGGACTCCAGCCCAGCTCGATTACGTATAAGCTGATTTGGTTTTCTAAATCTATCTATCAATTCAACTAACAAATACCTATCTCAATCTACAGAATAAGAAATAACAAAAATAAATAATATGTGCCATGGTCTGCACCCTAATAACATATATGATTACTCCCGAAGAATAATATAGGTCTATAAAACTTGGCTAAAGAGCAGAATATAAGTAATGGATAAAATATAAAATTAGGATAAATACTTGAATCAAAAATGAATGCATGGTTACATCATCTTCTGACTCCAGCGGTTGGCTAGCCCCAGCTACTGCAGCAGCTTGGTTGGGTGAAACTCTATCCCCAGCTTTGCATCTTATCTTTGAAAGGTTGCTACCCAGCGTGGAAGATATGTAGGAAAGACGTAACCTCTGGTTGCGGCATGCCTTTCTACAAGGGTACCCTTGAACTGGTATTCTGGAATACCCCTGTTATATAGCCGGGATAGCTAACCTTTGTGTTGGCGGTCTCCTCGTGCTGGCTGATGAGGACGACGCCTTTGACCCTTCAGGACAGGCGTATCCCTTCGGGCGAAGTAGCAAGAAGCATGAATTGGTTCATCTTTCATTGTCCGTTGTATCCATTGGAAGACAGATGGCTTGTTTGTAGACATTGTTGTATGAGAACAACAACAGTTAATGGTGATTTGGGTGCAATGCCCTATAGAGGGTTTGCTGCATGCGCCACTATCTTCCTTTATCCCTCGCTTGCGATCTATTAGTAAGTCTGACAGAGGGTATTTATCTATGCCACGTGAGGCGCATGGCTCATCAGATGAAACTCCTGATCCATTGCAAGGGTTACCCGAAATGGATTTATGGGGTCGAGTCACTTCATGTGGCGCATGTGTGTGTCCAATAGAGTCTTCCGTTAGGGGCCCGTATAATCATCCAAGACACCTTTCTAATAAATGCCCGCCGAGATAACAGTCCGGGTATGTTGAACCCACGTTGCTTTGTACCTCTTTTTACTAGCATTTGAGTAGTACAATGCGTCCAGGTCCTCTTCATGGGCGGGGTTCTGAGAGATTCTGTGGAAGATATATCTCCTTCGTATCCCTTATGTGTGCTGCCGTCTGGCACTATTCGGGGTGGCTTGATGTGTGTCTACATGAACTTATCTTGATTTAGACGAGACAAGTTTTTGTACCTCCTGCTGGCAATCAGGATGAGATACAGCTTCTTGAATAGGGAGTGGCTAGGACGGCTTGGTAAGAGTGCGTGTTCCCGAGTCCCTGGCGTTGTATTGCCTTCTTCGGTTGGAACCTGAGTGTTGGGCTCCATTCTTCCCGCTTTGAGAGAGGGAAAAGGATACACAGGAGCTGGATGCGAATCTTTGTTGGTAGAATTCGGCATAGCATCCTCCATAGTGGCTGGTGGTGGCACAGCAGCCTTGACCGCCCAAGCCTTGCGAGTTTTTCTTGGTTTTGTAAACCTAGGAGAAGGGTTTGACCCTTCAGAGAGTATGTCTTCGTAAGCTTGTTGGTCGAACCGGACGACTAATATCTGTTGGGATGAGCCCAACTTGGAAGTATCAGATTGCGCCACTACTTTCTCGTCAGAGGAGAAATTCGTCCCCAGTAGAGTCGCCAGCTTGTTCACCATTGCAGGAAAGATGTTGGGATGATATGTATAATTCAAAGGGATAAGGTAAGAAAAGTTAAGTTGAGACAAGACTCATTTCCTTTTCTTTATATATTATGATTCTGAACTGTACAACAAAGCCTTAACAGTAAGGATTGCTAGTACAAATATAGATTCTGGGAAGTATACCGATGGAGATCGGGTACTGTAATAAACCCTTCACTCTGATGATAATCTGATACTTAGTAGCTTCTCAAAGTGCTCTCTATGCTCTCTCCTGTGTATCTGGTACCCTCAACGATGAGGTTTATTTGGTGGAACTGATTAGTTGATGATTTAATCTTTTCTTTCGATTGATCTCCTTTTTTCTTGGTGATCTACACCACATTTATATTTGTCTTTAGTGGGCAAGCTATGAAGGATGTAATGATGAGGGAGGATATTCTACGTCGAAGATGCTATCTGGGTTGTCACAGCTGTTTAGGCAAACTATTTAACTTCTTGGCCTGGTCGAGACGTTGATTGGACGGCGTTGCTACAGGAGCTTCGGATAAGGACTTAAGGATCCTCGAGAGTAATTGTTGGTGATATGACTATCCATCCATATGGCTTGATTACAGGTGACCTAGCACGCACGAATGTTTAGAAAAACATATCATTTGAATAGTGCGGTTATGTAACATACGTGCCATAAATAGGAGACTTAAATCAAGTGACATAATCTTTAGTTGACGCGTGATGCTGGCTATGATTTGGAGGGAATATCCGGTTTGAATGGGCCGGTTATGGTGCACACACCATAAACGTGGTGTTAATCCTTTCAGTCATTACCAACGGGATTTGAGGTGAGCCGGTTTGGGGCATGAACCAGCATGTGGTGGTCCGGTTCATGGTGCGAACCAGCTTGTGGTGGTCAAGTTCGGAGCGCGTCTGCCTTGATGTGTAGGTTAGTTGGACATTTTGAGTTGCATTCCCCACTGGTCGTATGGGGGCTTCATGGAAGGGAGGTCGCATGGTGTTTGTGCCGCATGTGATCTGGTTAATTGGGACTTGGAACCTACCGGAGATCTCTAGGCCTTCGTGCTCTTCGCCTGAGGTGGTTTGGTCTTTATTGAGCCTGGGAAATTTCCATGCTTCTACAATAGTAATGCTTGGCAAGCAACTTCATAACTTGCTGTATTGTCATTCTTTCTCTAATACTAGTCGCCTTCAATAAAATCGAGCAGTATAAATTGTTCTCGGTGTTGACTTGTTATTATTATTTTACTATCGTACGTCGAATAAAATCTGTTATTGTGCAACTCCATAATTGGACAATTTCTCAACTAGTTCCATCTCATCCTGCGTCAATCTAACCGTATTATCCATGGCAGATAAGTGTGTCAACGATAGGATGATTGTGCATTCCATTATTGACCATAAATTTTCATCTATCCTCGACAATGTTAACTAAATGCAAGTTGAATGTGCTTCCATATTTCTTGTCCTAATACTGCCATTTCATTGTTTTGTTTCATTATAACCATATATTTTCATGATGAGGCATGAACCGCCACCTCTATCACGTCCAAGCTCTATCCATTTTTGTCTGACCCAATTATTAATCGATCTTGCAACAATGATGAGTGTATTATGTTTTTTTCCAACTTCATGGCACCGACTTTGTACTTCTTTACTGGATGTAAATACAATGTCCGTCGTAAATAAATGGCCTAAGTTGACGTTAATAAAAGTATGGACTTCCATAACTGTTGACAAAATATTTTGCATCTTGGAATAGAAATAAATAGGTAAGTATAAAAGAAGCAACTTACATAAAAAGTTCAAAACAAACCCTAACCCCAACCCCAACCTAAACAAGATAACTTTTGACCACCACAATTTTGACAGTAATGATAATAGCCAGGATTGCCAAAATTTGGCAGTCCTAAGACAAAAGAGTTTGTCTTATGACTACCTAAATTTTGGCCATATGTTTTAGGACTCCTAAATTTTGACAGTCCTGTCAAATTATGACAGTCCTAACTCCTAACTATTGCTAGGACCGATAAAATTATGGCAGTCTCAAATCATCCATATGCGATTTTTTGACTTTTTTTCAAAATTGAAAGAAGGAAAAGAGGGAAACAACCTTAGGTTCCTAGAGGGCTTCGCAAATGCGAGATAGTATATTCATTGAGCTGATTACTTTATCGAATTGGTTACTCATCATCTCTTCTACATTATTTGGAGCCATTTTCATCGAAGATGGACCACAAGCTTAGCTTGATAAGCTTGATTGAAGAACTTTAGAGAAGACATCATTGGAGATTTGTCGGGCTTAATAAAATATTAGGGTTTGGAGATTTGAGACCACAAGTTTCAAAAAAAAATTCTAGGTCTTTGGGTTTAGGAGAGAAGGATGAAGAGACGGGTGGTAGAAGACAAAAAATAAATTATTCTTATGCTTTAACTTGATGTCCTTTAACATCTTTTGAAGGATATTTTGGATATTAAAATACGACCATAATTTTTATAAAATTGTGCTACCCTCAACAAGATGTGTAGTATGGTTAAAAATTGGCCTAAAAATAATAAGGTTTCTTTGGCTAGCATGTGTATATTAATGTTTCTTTAGACATGTCAAATATTTTATTTTTTAAAAAGGGGTCAAATCTTGTACTTAACTTTTTCGTCAACTGTCTTCTTACATACACCAAGGGGGTGTTTGGTTTATTGAAAGTGAGATAAAACTGCAGAAAAATAGGGAACTCTTTGGAACTTCTTCGAGTTCAAGTGCTTGGTTGAACTCTTTGAAATTTCTCTGAACTCTTCGAAGAGCCTGTCCCCTCCCTTTTTTTATCACTTTCACATCCAAGGTTTTCAGAGGAAACTTTCTGAACTCAGCAGAAAAGAGATAGAGAGAGATGATGGAGTTTCAGTCCTCTGAATGCCTCAAGGCCCCCTCCTCCAAAATTAATGCCCCTCCTCGAAGTCGTTGTCCTTCCCAGTCTTGTCGAAGCCGAGCACCCTGATCCCCGCCACAAGGGAGTCTATTGCCTTGGCGAAGGAGGAGGACGACGATGCGACAGCGTCGAGGGGAGAGGGATCCAGCATCGGGGGATGGGGGATCCGTGGGTGCTAAACTCTATTATTGTGTAGGCGTCGTCGAAGGTGTCGGCCTAGAAGAGATATCGAAGAGGTTGGCAAGGATGGGCTAGGACTCCATGGCTAGGATTAGGGTTTGGGTATATGTAGAGAAGAAGGGATTTCTTGGGGTGCACCTATACTACTCTTCCTTAGGAAGAAGAAGATGAATTCAAAGTAAAATATAACAGTAAGAACAAAAGAAGAAGATGAAAGAAGGAATAAAGAAGAATTGAGGAAGAAATAGAAATAGAATGCTATGCTCTTTGGATTAATTTGCATGTTTTTAACAAAATAATGTATATATAGCTATGTGCATAAAAGGAAATTTCTTTTACACACACACACACGCACATATATATATATATTTTTTATTTTTTATTTTATATATATATATATATATATAATTTCCTTTTATTTATATATATATATATATTTTTGGAACCGAAACTTTATTGATGTATCAGGCACAAAATGCCGAAGCTTATACAAGTAAGCGCGCCAAGCACGAAAGTAAGCAAAAAACAGTAAACAAACCGAGCGCCCGAAGGTGCTGCCGCAGGGCTAAAGCAAAGCCTGCCAAAACCGGTTCGACGAGTGGGAGCAGCGGTTCTTGATTTTAAGGATCTGGCGACGAGTTTCTCGGGTGAGTTGAGCTGCATTGTATTGGCGGTCTTCATATCTGAATTTGTTTCGGTTCTTACAGAGTGCCCAAATGCCAGCGGCTTGCAGCGATCTGAGAACTATGGGAGTCTCCCCATTTTGCCAGGAGATCGTTGAAGCCCCCGGGCCGATGCCTTTTCCTACATATGCGGGCGAGTTTGCGCCACAGCTTATCGGTAAGATCTCCAGAAATTAGGATACGTTCTGCTATTTCAGGTTTGTGGGAGGTGCAACAGTGACATCTGGATGCTAGGCTGAAGCCTATGGTGGTTAGGGAGTCGTCGGTCGGAAGCTTCCTGCGTTGAGCTCTCTAGATCAGGAACGATCACTTGAGGGGAATATAAGTTTGCCAAAAGGAGGCGATCGAAATGGATGGCAATCCTTCAGCCCTGACCTCGTGCCGGGCGGATGCCATCGAAAATACTCCAGTAACGGTAGGGGTCCAACACATGGTGTCTTGGAGATCGTTGATTTGTGCGTCTGCGACGGCAATCGCTAAGGCCGCCTCCGTTCCGATCCACTCTCTGATCCGATCCTACCTCCATTCTGAGGCGCTGCACTAAAGATCCCGAATCGTACAGTCCAGTAGGACGTTAGGGGTGAGATGGAACACCGAATCTCCAATCCACCTTTCGTGGCATGGAGACGACGCGCCGTTGCCGAGCCGCAAGGGGATAAGGGGTTCAACAAGCTGATGACCGTGAAGAATACGACGCCAGGAGGCAGAAGAGCGATTGTTGGCCCCTGCTAACGCTGGGTGCGCATGAGGAAAGTATCTGGCTTTCATGAAATACGTCCAGATGGAGTTATGGGATCTAATCTTCCACCACAATTTTATAGACCAGGCGTCCACGATGTGCACTAATTTGGTGAATCCAAGGCCCCCTTCGTTCGTGGGTTTGGCCATCGTGTCCCAGCTGGCCCAGTAGTGCTTGACTTTACCCTCTTGGTGCCCCCAGAAGAAGTTCGCAAGAAGAGTCTCCAGGGATAATAGAACCTTTAAAGGCGGGGAGCAGACGGCCAGGGTGTAGATGGGGATAGAGGACAGAACGTGCTTGATGAGAATCATCTTACCGTATGGGGAAAGGGTAGCGTTGTGCCATCCCTCGATCTTCTTCCTGGTCTTGCTGACGAGACCGCTGAAGATGGTGGAATTAGATCTACCGTACACCAAAGGACATCCCAGGTATGTGAATGGTGGGTATGCAATCGTAAAGAAGGTGAGATTGGTGAGGGTGGCCGAGTGGGTCCTATCCGCTTTGTGGTGGGTGTATATGACAATTTTTCCTTGATTGATCTTTTGACTGGAACATCTGGTATATTTTTCGAGGATATTGCAGATCACCTCCACAAAACCTACATCGCCGGAGGAGAAGATGAGGATGTCGTCAGCGTATGCCAGATGGGTTATAAGGGGACATCTAGTGGTAGTGTGGAAGTGGTGGAATCTGGGGATGTTGGCCATGCCGTTGAGATTTCTGCTAAGAGCTTCGGCAGCAATGATGAATATGGTGGAGGAAAGAGGATCTCCTTAGCGAACCCCTCGACTGGATTTGAAAAACCAACTGCTTGACTGTTGATGACAGTGGAGAACCAATAAGCGCTAATGGATCTGTATATGATGTCAATCCAAGTTTCGGAGAACCCGAATGTCCTGAGGACCCAAATCAAGAATTTCCAGTCAAGGCGGTCGTAAGCCTTCTCCATATCAAGCTTGATGGCGATATTACCCCCTCTGGACGGAAATTTCATACATGTAATCATCTCTTGGGCTAGCAGAATGTTGTCAGTGATGTTTCGACCAGTGACGAAATCGCTCTGTTCCTCGGAGATGATTTTGGGGAGGATGTGGACCATCCTGGTGGCGATGATCTTGGAGATGATTTTGTTAGTAAAAGTGCATAGGCTAATTGGTCTGAAATCTTTGAAGGTCTCCGGGTTGTCTTTTTTGGGGATGAGGATGAGGTTGGCCCGGGATATCAATTTGGGATAGTGGGCTCCTTGATAAAAGGCGAAAGCAGCCTCGGTCACATCGGTGTGAATGATATGCCAACAGGACCTGAAGAAAATTCTTGAGAATCCGTCTGGACCGGGAGCGCTATTCTCATCGAGCGCCCAGACCGCGAACTTTACTTCTTTCGTGGAAGGGGGATTAACAGACGATCATTATCCTGCTCATCAATCAAATGAGGCACTTTCGCCAGGAAGTTGTCGTCTTTGGCTACGACATCTTTGGTGAAAAGATTGGAGTAAAAGTTGGTAGCGGCCGCCTGGATGGACTGTTGGTCTTCAAGTAAGGTGCCGTTGTCATCGGAGATTTGATGAAGGGACAGTTGATGCTTGCGTCCCCTAACGCAGGCGTGGATGAAAGCGGAGTTTCTGTTGCCCTCACAGTCCCAAGTTAATCTGGCTTTCTGCTTCCAGAATTCTGTCTCCACTTTGAGGCAAGATTTAAGGTCGGCCTTGTTGAGGTTAAGAGTGGCACGGTTCTCTGACGATCCATCAGTGGCAAATCTAGTCTCTGCGTGAGTGACGTCTTCCGCGTTCTTGATCTCTTGGAAAATATTGCCGAATACAATTTTACCCTAGGAAGCGAGGGCACACTTGGTGGCCTTAAGTTTAACTGCCATTCGATAAGGGGGTCCGGGTTGTTGGAGGAGTTCCATGCGGAAGCCACGATGTTATAGAATTGAGGGTGATGTCCAGAGGTCCAGGAATCTGAAGGGTTTTTTAATCGGGTTGGTGCTGGTGCTGACCTCGATGAGGAGGAGGGGAGTGGTCAGATTTGGTGGAGTGAGGTGGGATAGGTTAGAGATGAGATTCATGTCGATTCACCGGTTGTCGAAAGAGCTCGATCAGGCGAGGAATAATGGTGACGGGCTCCTTCTTGCATGTTGCACCAGGTAAAGGAGTTGCCAGAGAAGGGGAAGGGGGTGTAAGTTAGCCTAAAAAATGAAGGAGTTGAAGTCGTTCATGGATGGTTGGGGGAGGGCGGCCCCCCACTTCTTCTCGCTGCTAGAGATGGTGTGAAATCTTTGATACAAAGCCACGGGAGGGTGTGGAGGAAGCCGTGGATATCCTTCAGGGTGGTCCAGAGCTGCATGCGCTCGACGAAGTCGCAGACCGTGAACAGGAGATGAGGGATCTGGAGGGGAGGGCAGGGTGTTCCACCCAGATGACAGTGCCTGATCGGAGTCGAAGACGGTACCAAATATGCATTCGTCGGAGAAGAGGATCCAAATGTCATGGCCCCGGCAATGGCATTCGGGAAGCCGAGCTGAAGTTGGATGGCTTTGAGGTTTTTTTGGGGGATTTTTGGTTCGATAATGACGATATGTCGATCCGATGGATTTTGATGAGGGAGTCAATCTTCTCTTGGTTGGTTTTTGGCTAGCCCTCTGACGTTCCAAGTTAGGATGTTAATCGTCCGCATGAGTGCTATTGGGTGTAGGGTTGAGCTTTGAGGCCGATCGAGTGGCCATGACCGAAGGCACTTTGTCTCGATTTTTTTTTGTTTTGATTAGTAGGGGGCCTTTTGTGGCGCTGAGAGGGTAGCCTCCGTCTGGTCTCCAATTTCTGGGCCGGTCTCCAAGGTGTTGGCGAGTTCTGACTCGATCTCGGCCAGAGCGCTGAAAGGTTATTGGGGGTTAAGGAAGCCTGCATCCTGAGCTTATCGGATCCGGGCTTCGTAAATCAAGGTCAAGCGACTGCACTCCTCGGCCGGAAGGGGCGATGAGGGGTTCATCAGCAGCCGGGAGGGATATCTGCTCCGGCCTGACATCTCCGGCCTCTTCGAGTTTCTAGCGGTGAGGTCTCCGTCGTGCTCTCCCCCTTTCTGGAGCTCTGCGGAAGGCCCGAAGCAATCACTCCACCAGCATCGGCTAAGTCTTGGTGGGTTGGGGGTTTGGATGTTTCCGTCTCTTGAGGGGGGCTTAGAAGCTCGAATCTGTTGAGGAGGGTGATGCCTGATGGCTTGGCTAGGGCCATGATGTCGTTTTTCAATGTGGGTTGGAGGGATTGGAGGACCGTCGCTCTCATCGAAGTGGGAGTGGTGGTTGGGGCGGAGGAGAATCGGGCCTGGAGTGGTGAGATGAGTTGTCAGATGGGTTGTCTTGGGGATGGTTCTTTGGGGGCACTTTCTTTCTGAGCTCGGGGTGGGTTGAAGCACTGCTTCGATAGGTGACCTCTTATCTGACAGTGCATGCAGAAGCTGATGTTGTTGTCGTACTCAAGCGGCTGAAGGTGTGTCCGCCCCCTAGCTCTAGCTGAATGAGTGACGGAGGGTCAGAGGATAGGTCGATCTCTACGCATAATTAGCATAGTGCCTTTGGTGAGATTGCGAGTTTCGTCTGCAATAGTGACAAGTTTCCGAAGGCGCTAGCAATCCTCTTGAGAGCGGTTGAAGCGAAGCAGACTAGGGGGAGCTTTGGCAGAGTGATCCACGCGAGATAACCATAGCGTCGACGTTCGGATTGAAATTGGGGGACCATTTGGCAATTTTTACGGTGTGAGGTACGATGTGGTGGACCCTTCGCCCAGACTAGGGAGCAGTCTGTGCAGATGACAGGGGGAGGAACAGATAATTGGAATCCACCGGTGCGACCTGGTAAGGGAAGGAGATACCCCAACCTGCAATGGCTTCCTGTGCGACCGTGTAGTTAGGCATCCTGACTGGAATTTTAAAATAAAGTCTTTGAGAAGGTAGAGGATAGGGAGGAAATTTCTGCGGGAGAGAACGGCACGCTGATGTTCTCACCATCAGACGGGGGGGTGGAGAACTCAAGCTCAGGGATCTCGATACCATTTTTTGGGGGAGGCGACTGCGGACCTATCCGGGCACAAAACATCAGCAAAAGAGCGACTAGGGGGCGAAGGCAGCTCGGTGCCGGCTTGCGGGTCGAGGGGGTGGGACGGGAACTACGTTGCGTCCCAAGGGGGAGCCACACGGAGGCGAGCTACACTCAACAAAATGAGCAGAGTAGGGCCCGCAGGCCTCTGATGGACGCTGGTGCATGAGATCCCAACGAAGGAAGGTCGCACAAATATTGGACCGCTTCTACGGGCGCATGACCGACGGCACATGGCAGAGAGGATGGGACCTGCTGGGCACATGCAGGTGGATATCCACAGGCGCAGATCGAAAGCATAGGCCCGGCCTAGCTCCGGGTGCGCATGGAAGGCCGGGGCAGGCACATGGGAAGAGGCAGGCATAGAGCCCTGGGGCGCATGGAAGGCGTTGGCAGGCGCATTGGATGGGGGGGCGAGGGCCCCTACAGCCGCCCCGGGCACATGTCCCACAGGTGGGGCGCATATGGCTGAAGGGCCCCGACAGTAGAACCTGGCGCATAGCTCCGCATGTGGGGCGCATACGCCTGCTCGATCGTCGGGGTGCATATGCGCGAAGGCATGGGGGCGAATGGCTCCCCAAGATGGGGCGCAGCGAGTGCGGGAGATTCAAATTTTGAAATGTCAAATTCGACCTCTGAGAAGGTGACGGCCCGAAACTCCCAGCGGCGGAGATCCCGGAGACTCCCGAAGTAGGGTCTGAGAATGCCCGCCACAGAGGGGGATGGGGGCCACCGGAGGGGCGAAGCCGCTCCGGGGCGAGGAGGGAGAGGGGGGAGCTCCGTCCAGGGCGGAGGGGCGTCTGAGCGGGACGAGACGCCGGAGGTGACGGGAGAAGGGTCCGGAGGATGTCCCGCCGGCGGCCAACTGAGCTTCTGAGCAAGCCGCGGAGGAGACGCCTACCATGGCGAGGTGAGCGGGGGTCCAGGCCGGCAACCGGAGAGAGCGACAAGCCGTCCGCGAAGACCGTCGTACGGGCGACCCTGCCGGCGCCTGGGAATGTACGGGTGCGGGTGGCGTGATGACGGGGGAGGGCGGCGGGGGGACTGGCCGGCGGCCATGATTACCGGGGGGGTTCTCCTAGAGGGGAAAGGGGTGAAGTGGGGAGCGGCGGACATAGGGAGAGCACACAAATATTATTATATTATTATTATTATTATTATATATTATTATATATATTATTATTATTATTATTATATATATTATATATATATATATATATAATATAGATATATATATATTTATATATATTATATATATATTAGATATATATATATATTATATATATATATATAGATATATATATATATTATATATATATATAATATAATATTTTTTTATATAATATATATATTTTATATATATATATAATTTTTTTTTATATATTAATTATAATTTTTTTATATTTATAGATATATTTTTATATATATATAATTAATTTTATATATATATAATAAAATTTTTTTTATTTTTTTTATATATATATTTTATATATATATTATTATATATATATATATATATATATAATCTATATATATATATATATTGTATAATATATATATATATATATATATATATATATATAATATATATTATATAATTTTTATATATATATATATATAAAATATATATATTATATAATTATATATATATATATATATTATATATAATATATATATTAATTATAATTTTTTTATATTATATATATATATATATATATATATAGATAATATATATATATATATATAATATATTATATATATTTTATATTTATATATATATATATATATATTATATATATATATATATATAATATATATTATATATATATATATATATATATATATATATATATATATATATATATATATATATTATATAGATATATATATATCTATATATATAATATATATATATATAATATATTATTATATATATATATATATATATATATATATATTAGATATATAAAATATATATATATATATATATGTTATTATATATATAAAATATATATATATCTATATATATCTATAGATATATATATATTATATATATATATATATATATATATATCTATATATATATCTATATATATATATATATATAATTTTTATGCATATGCTTATATGTATAGAAGAAATTTCCTTTTATTTTAGTATAAGAATATATATAACTTCCTATTAGAATACCATAAATATTCTTATACTAAAATAAAAGGAATTTCTTTTAATATATAGCTATGTGCATAAAAATTATATATATATATATATATATATATATATATATATATATTATAATTATATTATATATATAGATATATTATATAATATTATATATCCACTTTCACCAACCATCCAAATATATATATATATCCACTTTCACCAACCATCCAAATAACCAAACTTCTTTTTTCTCCACTTTCATCAATCGTCTAAACAATGGAAGTCCTTTTTTTTCCACTTCATATCTTCAAATTCCAACAACCAAACAACTTTTGGAAACTCAAATTTTGTGCATACCATCGTGTACGCAAGCTCTGTTTTTTCACTTTCGCTCTTTCGTGCAACCAAACAGTCCCCAAGTACCCAAAATTACCATATTTGAGGTTCGACTTCATTCGTATGTCTTATTATAAGGAGTTTGGAACGGATTTTATCGGGTTCCTGTCTAGGAGAGAAATATGTTTTGGTTAATATTTTATTAATACTTCACCTACTAATATATTTATAAGTTAAAAAATTGCATGTATCAGAAAACTTATTAATCTAGATTAGTTGTTAGAATAATTCAAACTGTACTTTACTGTTTGAACTAGTCATTTGTGGTAGTTTTTAGTGCTAGCTACTTATTGCTAAAGAATAGGTTTTTGAATATTTCCTTCCTTGGTGACTATTGAAGGAAGGATCAGAGCCTGTATAGGCTGTTGTTCTATGCACAACATACACAAGTTTTTTATACAAAGCAATAAACTCTTCATCTTTAGCTCTCTTCTTTAAAGATTATTTGTGTGGGTTATTTCCTTCACTATATAGAAGAAGCTATAGTAGTGACTCTTCTAGCATTTCCAATACTTTGGTATCAGAGCATCGAGTTCGTTGTTGAAGCTGGGACCAAGAGGTTCATCGTGGAAAGCTTGTTCACATAAGTTGGCTTAGTAAGTTGGTACATTTGTTTTGTGTATTTGTTATTTGGTCTAAGTTTTGTAAGAAGCTAGAAGCAAAATGAGTTTTGGAAATAGGTTTATCCTCTTAAAATTTGATTCCTGGTTTAGTGGAGAGAATTATGGTTTTTGGAGCATTAAGATGAGAACTCTTTTCATTTCAAAGATCTTTGGGAATTTGTTGAGATTAGTTATGCAGAGACAGATAAGGTGGCAGAAATGAGAAATCTTTAGAAGAAAGATGTAAAGGCACTACTTTTATTGTAACAAGCGGAAGGACTCCATCTTTCCAAGAATTGCTAATGCTGTGAAGTCAAACGATGCATGAAAATTTTTACAGCAATAATACGAAGATGATGGAAGGTAAAATCTGTCAAATTGTCAACCTTTAGAAGTTCTTTTGCGAACCTATGTATGAAGAATACTGACACAATTGAATTACTGCACCAAAGCTTCTATTATTGTTAATCAGCTAAGAACTCTTGGTAAAGAACTTAATGATAACAAGGTGGTAGGAAAGGATTTGAGAACTCTTATTCCTAAGTTTGATTATGTAGCAGGTGCAATAGAGGAATCAAAAGATTTAACTACATACTCTTTTAGTGCACTAACAAGTTCTCTTCTAGCTCATGAACAAAGATTAAACAGGATAGCAAAAAAGAGCATTGAAAGTGCATTCCAAGCAAGAGTTGAAAACTCAAACAAGGCTACAGGAACACACCGATGAAGAGGTGGATATCGTGGTCGAGGAGGAGGCCGAGGCAGATGGAATCATAATGAACAAGGAGACTCAAATAACTAGAAAGGTAAAGGAGACTCGACCAATTGGAAAGGTAACCACAACTCAAATATTCAATCATTATTAACAAGTATGGTCATATTGAGTGTTATTGTTGGGACAAAGAGAAGCATCAAGCCAATGCAGCTGAAGAATTAAATGAAGAAGCTAATCCCTTATGACTTGTCTTAATGCTAAAGAAAACTCAAATGATATATGGATATTGGATAGTGGTTGCAGTACACATGACATTTTTAAAGGGGAGTCTTCAGAAATATCGATGAATTAGTAAAGCTACAAGTGCAACTTGGAGATGGAAAGTAGGTCCAACCAGAAGGAAAATGTGTCATTGCAGTGGGAACTAAATCAGGTATTGAAAAGCAAATTCATGATGTTCTTTATATTCATGGCTTAGCGCACAATCTTTTAAGTATTAGACAATTAGCTCAAAAGGTCTATTCAATTATTTTTTGAATGACACATGAAATTCGTGACCCTAAATCTGGTAGGATTATTGTAGTAATGATAACACCTAATAAGATATTTTCACTTAATTTCTCTTATCTTAATGATCATGCTTTAACTGTCAATATTAAAAATGATTCTTGGTTGTGGCATTTGCTTATGGACACTTGTATTTTAATGGTTTAAAGTTATTTAATTAGAAAATATGGTAGATGGTTTACCTTGTATTGAGAATGTAGTAATATATCTAAATGATGCATCTATGGGAAGCAACATATAGCATCATTTCCCGTTAAGTCGGGGTAGAGAGAAAGAATGCCACTTCAGTTAATTCGCAGATATTTGTGCTCCAATGAGAACTCCTTTATTAGGCGGCTGTAAGTATTTCTTTTATTTATTGATGACTTTAGTAATAAGTTGGGTTTATTTTCTAAAGTACAAATCAGAGGCATTTTCTGAGTTCCAAATTTTCAAATCTTATGTTGAGAAGCAAAGTGATTTTTTTATAAAAATATTGAGAACAGATCGTGGAGGAGAATTTTTATCCAAAGAGTTTAATTTTTTTTGTCAAGCTAATGGCATACATAGGCATTTAAATGCAAGCTATACACCAGAGCAAAATGGAGTTGCAGAACGTAAAAATTGGACCATTGTTGAGATGGCGAGAAGTAGGTTAAAGGGTAAGTATCTTTCAAAATGAGTTCTGGGTGGAAGCAATGCACACTTCAGTCTTCCTCCTAAATAGATCTCCTTCAAATTCAGTACAAAATTAAACTCATTTTGAAGCATGGTCTGGTAAGAAACCCAATGTAAGTTGCTTAAAAGTTTTTGCTTCACTTGCATATGCCCATGTCAATTATGAGAAACGACATAAGCTTGATGAAAAAAGTGTTAAACGCATTTTTATTGGATATTGTGATGAAACTAAAGAATATCGATTGTATAGTACTGTATCTAAGAAATTGATAATAAGTAGAGATGTTGTATTTTGACGAAAACAATTTTTAGAAGTGGATTAAAAATGATCATGTTGATATGCAATATAAAGAGGTAGAGACGACTCGTCCCCACAAGAAGACATGAATGAATTAGAGTCACATGTTGCACCTCCAACACAAGACACTACAAGCAATCCCACAACTCCAGAATCTGAAACCTGCCAAGAAAGGTAAGATCCTTAATAGACATATATGAATCTTGTAGGTTTACTTTAACATCCACATAACCTACTCTTATGAAGAGGCAGCTCAAACCGTAGATTAGAATCATTCTATGGAAGAGGAAATTGCATCCATTGCAAGAAATCACACATGGGAGTTGGTGATTTGTCGCAAGATAAAAATGCAATTGGGCTGAAATGGATCCTCAAAACAAAGCTAAATGCTGATGGCAGCATACACAAGTACATGGCGAGACTTATTTCTAAAGGGTATGCTCAGCAACTAGGTATAGATTTTTATGAAACATTTTCACCTGATGCTAGACTAGAAACCATTAGAATTACTTTGGCTATTGCTGCACAAATGAAATGGCTTGTTTACTAGTTTGATGTTAAATGTGCTTTTTTAATTAGTGTTTTGTTAGAAGAAGTATATGTTAATCAGCCAGAAGGTTTTGTTGAGCAAGAAAAGATGAAAAGGTCTGTAAGCTAAAGAAAATGCTTTATGGACTAAGACATGCACCAAGGGCTGGTATAGCAAAATAGATAAATATTTTGTCAACATGGCTTTCAAAGAAGTCATAATGAACCAACACTTTATTTAAAGAAAAATGATAAGAACATTCTTATTGCATGTCTTTACGTTGATGATATTATTTATACTGGTTCCTCAAAGATCATGATTGAAGAGAATTCAAAATGCAAATGATGCATGAGAAAAGTATACATTACTTCTTGGAAGTGGATTGTATGTCTTTATTTGACCGACTTAGGTCTTTTACATTACTTCTTGGGTTTGAAAATTAAGCAAATCAAAGACAGTATATTTTTATCATAAGAAAATTATACATATGATCTTATAAAAACATATCAAATGATGAATTGCAAGGTTTCTAACACGCCAATGTATGCTTGTGAGAAGTTATGTCTTGCAGATGAAACTGAAGATATTGATCCAAGCATCATTGGAGGACTTATGTACTTGACTCATAGTCGTCTTGACATTATGTTCTCTGTCAGTTTGGTACCGAGGTTTATGTGCAGGCCTACAAAATATCATCTTGGTGCTGCAAAATAGATTTTACGATATATTCATGGAACCGTAGGTTATGGTATTTGGTATTCTCATGTGACCAACTTTAATTTGAATGGCTATTGTGATAGTGATTGGACAGGTTCAATGGACGATAGGAAAAATACTACTGGATTTTTATTCAATCTTGGATCTGGAGCTGTTTGCTGGATGTCAAATAAGAACATCATTATCTTCATCAGAAGTAGAGTACATTGCAGCATGTTCTACCGTTTGTCAAGCAATTTGGATGCGAAGGATTCTAGAAGATTTGGGCTTTCATCAATCCGGAGCATTCATAATTTACTGCGACAACAAATCAACAATTGCAATGTCTAAAATCTAGTCCATCTAGAAGATTTGGACTCATCATCACTTCATTCGCAAGATGGTGCACAAAGGAGCAGTCGAGTTGAAGCACTGCAACACCAATGACCAAGTAGCCGATACATTCACGAAGGCTCTAACGGAGGACAAGTTTAATAGATTCAAAACTGAAATGAGAATAGTAAAATATGTTTGAATTAAGGGGGCATGTTAGATTCAAACGGTACTTTACTGTTTGAACTAGTCATTTGTGGTAGTCTTTAGTGCTAGCTAGCTGTTGCTAAAGAATAGATTGTTGAATATTTCCTTCCTTAGTGACTGTTGAAGGAAGGATCAAAGCCTATATAAAGCTGTTGTTCTATTCACAACATACACAATTTTTGATACAAAACAATAAACTCTTCATCTTTAGCTTTCTTCTTTAAAGATTGTTTGTGTGGGCTATTTCCTTCACTATATAGCAGAAGCTATATTAGTGACTCTTCTACCATTTTCCAACAGAGTTCTTAGAAATACCTTCTTGATGAAAGCTAGACTTTTTTTTATATAGATTAATTTCAATATAGCAAATAGACATCTGATATAGCACTAAATCAAAGCTCCTATGCATAGAGTTGCAACATATAGCTTTCCTGAAATAAAATTGAACGAAGAATTTAAATTTATCAGAAACGAGCTCTACTCATAAAGAAACATTGACATATGAAATCTACTCGGCTTGGCTTAGTGCTTACTACGTATGCCAACCAAGACCACATCATCCAGCACCGGACCACAAAGAGCTCATATCATCACTTCTGATACTGTAGAGTGAGCTAAAGAAGACTACTCTGCTGCGCGCCGAAATAGCCTTGAACACGAGCACCGCACGCTTGGAGCCACCTGTCCCTTCAGATTGATACGACACCTTTATAGTTTCCCGACCGGCATAAGCCTGGATGAGCAGTGAGCCCTTGCAGGAGTTGCCGGCATCACGACTGAGAAGGAGAGCGCGTAGATTCCCCCGGCACCGTGCGCACTATTTGAGCGATCGCCCCTCCATGCCCCCGACAAGTTCGACCGCACGCTTTCCTTTGGGGATGGTGAAGTGCGGGGAGTCGATGTACTTGACAGCCTTAAGGGACTCGACCATCCATCCGGGAAGCGGGGAGTTCTTGTCTTCGCCATGCGGAGGGACTAGGACGCCCCACTTCGTGTCGGGGATGATGTAGGGACCCTCTTCAAAGTCACCATTCTTCAGTAGGTTTGCTGGTGGCATGGGTGGTGGATTTGGAAAATCAATAGAATGACAAATTCTAATTAACCAAATACTTGTATATATGTTCTATGCAAGTGCGTTGCATGTATTTATTATTCATAGACTTGGAGTGGATGATGTTAATTAGTTGATTTAACTCTGTTGTTTTAATTACTTAACAAGTAATATGAACTCTTCGAATTCCATAATACATTAATTCTTCCATAATGCATCTCTTAAATGGTTGTCACTAAAATTTATTATATCTATGTTTTAATTACAGTAAGAAATTTTTTAAGGTGAAGTGTACTTTTTGCATTATTTAGTACACTAGACATATTAAAGAGTATTTTTGAAACAAAATTTTTATGAAAAATTTTAATTTTTTGCATTATGTAGTGGAATAGATATATAGAGAATAGAAATATAATTCAAACCGGGCTTACTATTGGTAGGTCTGATCGGCCTTACGATCTTCATTGCTACCGAATCGATGATTGGACCGCACGCCGGATCCTCGGAGTCGCTGGGGTTATGAATCAAGATGTCCACGTCCGTCAGGTCCGCCTTCCATGCCCACGCGTACGAATCCCATCCATTGCTGCTGTACATTGTCTGCACGGGGAGCAGGCTGGAGTGGGTGCCGACTGACACGTTCAGCCGCTCGTTCTGCGCACAGGTGCGGGCGGCACTGAAGGTGAGGGAGTAGCGGAGCCCCAGCTGGTCGATCTTCACCCGTTGCTTTATGGAGGCGTCGTTTCCGAGACGGACCGCGTAGAAGCCTTCGGGCACCACCAGCAACATGTCTCCTTGCTTATGGCCGGCTGGGATGTACTCCACGAAGCCTGAGATTTCCCATTCTGGTATGGCATTGTGGCCTATGATTTGTGTTCCTTTCAGTTCTGAGGGCTTTGGACCTTGCTCAAAGTTGCCATTTCTCAACAAGCCTGTATATTATGACAAGTAGAGAGGAGTCACAGCGAAAAGAAAATGCTTGAAAGGGAAAGAAACTCCAGATTTGTGTATTGTACTACAACAACAAGGCCAATCACAAAATTATTTGGGGACTTATCGTCCAATCAGCTCTGTTAACAATCATATTTGCTGAACATTAGCAAAAATTATATCCTATATTACCATCTTAATCTAAATTTGTCTTGACCTATTCCTAGTTTTGGCAGTTGTTAGGGGCACAACAGAAAAACCCAAAGAATTCACTTCAGATAAAATTCATAAACATAACAGAAAATTTCACATACACCACTAAACATTGATATAATTCCAAGCATAGCATTAAGTTTCATAAAATTGTAGAAAAAGCAACCAGCCGGACTTCAAATGTCCGTTTGGTGATGTCACCAAACTTATTAGGCTGGATTAGGAGGAAATTAATTTCTGATTAGGAGGAGCAGGACTTTTGAAGTCCGGTTGCTGACGTCAGCAGCGTGGGCCGGACTTCAAAAGTCCGCTTTATATATTTTTTTTCTTTATTCGCATCCAACGACTCTTTCTGGAGGAAATTAATACCAACCCCCACCGTCTACCCCCATCTACCCAAATAAATGGGAGCACCCGGACTTCAAAAGTCCGGCCACTTGCGTCACCTCATGACGTCACCTACCGGACTTTTGAAGTCCGGCCGCTCTCTAATTGCGGGATTAGCAGATTAGGAGGGTCCGGACTTTAGAAGTCCGGCCCAGTGCGTTTGGCAATTTTTTGAAACTTGATGCTTCTTTTGTAATATTCTAAAAGTGTGATCCTTATTATGTAATTTTCTATAAACATAAAGCTAATAATTTACGTGATTCAACCAAGATGCCTACATCCATCGAGGGTGATTCAGTTCACTATAAAAAAAAAATTACAATAGCTCTCTCAAGACTTCTCTCATTGCTCTAAAGAACTCTGTACCACAAAGATAAAGAAGAAGAAAATTTTAAATCTCTCAAACTCTCAAACTTTTGTGTTGGACTTATTTAACAATTTTCTCTTGTTTTGACCGTATTCAACTTTTATTGAGCACAATTGAGATATCTCAAGAAAACCTTTAGTCTCTTTATATAGCATATAAGTGTCCATATATGAAAATCAAAGCTTAGATAGGTTTACCATATATTAGAAATACATAACCCAAAAAATCAGAGAAAATCTCAAAGAAAATTCATAAGTTCATAACCATAAAGAAAATAATTTGCGTGGTTTGGCCAAGATGCCTACAACCACGGACGAGGGTGAGCCAGTTCCAATATGAAGAAGAAAATAAATTACAATAGCTATTTCAATACTTCTATTCTTGCTCTCAAGATCTCTACCACAAAGAACAAAAAACCTCTCTAACTCTCAAACTTTTGTGTTGAACTTATTCAACAACTTTGTTCTTGTGTTTAACTTATTCAACAACTTTCATTTAGCTCAATTGATATCTCAAGAAGAACCTTTAGGTCCCTTTATAAAACATGTCATGTGTTCATATATGAAAATTCAATCTTATGTCGACTTACCATATATTAGAAATCTCTAATATATAAGAAGTCCAATATATGAAAAACCAATCATTATATGGTTAAAGTCAAAAATAGTCATTGGCCTATTTTTGTTTGACATTTTTCTACAATAGTTGTTTTAACTAATATCTTATGTTGCTTTTTAACTATTGCATCAATTTGTTAAAGTTCAGTCTGGAATAGGAGTAGTTGTTTTAGGTACAACATGATTTTATTTTATCTCTATTTAGGAAATTCGACCTATATATATATATAATATATATATATATATATATATTAGACACAAAGAATATAGCACAATGTTGAGATTCTGGTGCTCGTCCAATGGAATATAAGAGAAAGTTTGCACTTTGTTTTTAGGGCTTGACCATACAAGACAGAAGGAAGTAGGAGACCTTATGGAGGAGTCTAAATTTCAATTAGGGAGACTTCTATGGCTTGGTGAGTGATTTCAATTTGTAATTTCTTTCTTTTCTTCTTGAGTGTGATGAGGGATTGAACCTATTAGGACAAATGTTTTAATATTGAACTTTGTCAATCTTGTAATCTCAGCTGAGTAGATTGAGATTTGTCTAGGTGATGTAGTCACCGCCATATACTTGTCTTTATTTGTGCTTGGTGTTCGTTAGACGGGTGTTGGTTATTTCATATGGGTTGGTCTAAATTTTCTACAGCAACGTCTCAGATACGGTATGAACGCTTATAGGACGTGTTCGATTTCCAACACAATTATATGTCCTAACATATCTATTAATTGTGTATACAAAAGGAGGTCAGTGATGCTTTTGTGTTTGATACCCATAATGCAATATTATGAGTGATATCTCTTGAAATTATATTTCCAGGCTAAAATTCATGGAATCGTGTTATGTTTGACAAAATATACAATATTTCGGGGAACATAGAACTTATGCATTAGTGTGATCCTAGTAACGTACCGAATTTGGTTTCGATTCTACGGAGTTCATATATTCTCTTGTTAAGTCTAATTGGACAAATGAAAGGAAACACAAAGGTACCAATTTCCGAAAGTCCTAATCAATTGCACACTCACTTGGCAACTAGAATTTACAAGAAGAAAGTTTACAAAGGAAGAAAGTAGTGTAATTGTAAAGCACACATTATTTATTTACTCCTTGGTTGCACACAGATTCAGTACTCCATAAAGCTACGATGGCATCTAATTGAGCTGGAAAACAGTAAAAGTACTTGTTAGCCAAACCACATGGAATGCTTATGTGTCCCTTGTGAGGTCCATGGCCTTTGGTGAGATAGGAAGTGTTTGCTCTTAGCTTTCTCAGTGCAGCTCTCTTTTAAGGGCTACACTCCAAATATCTAACCATGTGAGTGAGTCGCCGAGACAAAGAAGGTATTGCTTAAAAGGAGCTTTGTTTAAATATTCTGTTCCTTGTACTCCATGAAGAATAAAACAGGGTGGATGGTCAAGATGTACCAGCAATATATAACATATATATGAAAGAGTAGTATATGCCTTGAATTAGGTTGGGGTAGTTATGTAGTTTCAGCGATCTGTCTATCAGGATATCAGGATTAGGATTAATATAATCAAAATGATATTTTATCCACGGTCTATGACCACGGGCTGACCAAAGGCCTCATGGCCGAATCCCATTGCCCCCCTATTTGTTTGGGCCCGCCACTGGAATCCATACCTATGAGACGGTGACACGTGGCTTGTTGTCACAGACCACAGGCAAAATAGCAGCGTCTAATATAAATCAGATAGTATGATAATACGGAAGTAGAGCACTTTGTCTCACTACATTGCGTGTGATCGCAGACAAAATAGTAGCGTCTTAATATAAATCAGATATTTAGTATGATACTGGAAGTAGAGCACTTTGTCTCACTACATTGCCTTTTGCATTTTGTGTTTGAGATTCTATCTACAATTCGAATACAAAAACTCAAATAAGAACTCAAAATAAGAACTTGCAATATATGTAGCACGTGGATTTCACTAACATTAAAAGTATACTTTTTTTTTTAGCCCCTTAAAAAAGTCAAGGAATCGTATACATGATGTAATCCAATGGTTTTCATTGCCAAATTTTAAAAATTAAGAACTCACTTGTTCCTCTAGGATTTTGTTCTATCTATATTGCCTTTAAAGGTATGCTATCCCAGATGCATGGTGCATGGTGTTCCTCTTCCTGATCAGTTGTAATCCTTCGTTGGACAATTCGTGTTTGTTTGTTTGTGTGTTGGTCCATTCTTGGGTCATATGTATTTATTTCAAACTTTGATTACATTAGTTGATTGTTGTACTTGATGTGATGTGCTGGTCCATTATTGGATTGTTATTGGAAAGTATTTGATTCTAGTGTTGAGTGTTCCATTCTTGGGTCTTATGTATTTACATTATTTCTATTTGTTTAATGTAGTGCAAATTTATGTGTTTTATTTTTATGCATTCCTTCTATATGCTATTCCGTGTTGAGTATTCCACCGAAGGGGTCGGCGAACCCAGAAAATTCAATGGAGGGTTGCTCCGGGTCTAGTTTTCATAAACTATGATTTAATAAATGCAGAGAGATTTTGGACAGAAAACAAACTGCTTTATATTTTTTTCTATTTTTTTGCAGTTTAGCGACGATCAACGACGAAAGATGACGTCGCTAAACGTGTATCCGAACGTCGCTAAGCTGTATCGGTGCCGTCGTTAAATGTCGGTACACGTCGCTACCTTGCTGACGTGGCAAATGTCGTAGCGAAACGTCGCTAACCCGTCGCTCAACGTTGCTATTTTACCTGACATGGAAATGCTTGCCACATCAGCATAGGTGTAGCAAAACGTCGCTATATTTTTCGCTATAATGGGACGTATATCAACGAAGTTTGATGTCGCTGATTAGCAAAGATACGTCGGTATGCGTCGCTAAATCAGTGACGTTACTTCGTCGCTATGTGACATTGCTACAGCGATGAATAGAGACGTTTTTGGTGTCAGCGACTATCGATTACGCGACATCAAGAATTCCTTGGTAAAAACGTTGCTAAATCTTTTTAGCGACGTTATTTACATATTAGCGACGTTTTTCGATGTTGCTAATATGTCGTATTCTGGTAGTGATTCTTGTACAAATCTTCTGATACATAAATCGGATATGTTGTCCAGAATAATAGAAAAAAGTGTTACATTGGGTTCAGCGACGATCAGAATAATTCTTAAATATGGTATGCTGTCCAGAATAATTCTTATACATAAATCGGATTTATGATAGGTATTCATACAAAATATCCGATTTATGTATCCGATTTAAAAGAGTTCTTTTAAGCAACTTGCATTGGGTTTAGCGACGATCAGAATTATTCTTAAATATGGTATGCTGTCCAGAATAATTCTGATTCATGATAGGTATTCATCCATGAAAATATTTTTATCTCCTTTTCTATTAAAGAACTCTTTACTTTAACTGTTAGCAATGCATACCTTTTAATGAGGTCAAGGTACAAAATCAAAAGATAATACTTGGTGAATTGCGCGCGGTGATAGTTCGCTGCAAATGTGCTGGCCCCTTTCTCACTATCAGGTGGACAAGGTGCGATGCACGTAAGCTTTGGTCTCTATCCCACTTGTCAGCAGGGTCGGCCCTGGCCCAAAGCGGCTAGGACGACTGTCCAGGGTCCCCGGATTATGAGAGGCCCAAAAAATTAGTTTAAAAATATATGTTTATACTTTTGTATTTCAAATAGAACTAGTATGTACCATAGGCCCTTTTAGACATGAAGTTATTGTGTGTAGTAGTTAGTATTTAGACTTGTATACTATAGGTCCTAAGTTCAATCCTTGGCTACATTTTCTTTTCTTTCTTTTTAATATTTATATATATTTTTTTTTTTTAATATTTCTTATATTATGTATGGGGGCCTTATTTGAAAGTTCGTCCTGGGCTTCCATGAGTTCAGGGCCGGTCCTGCTTGTCACTGTCAGAGGTGAATATGCCTTGCTATCTCGCAATCCGATATATAAGTTCAAGAAAAGAAAAAATCCGGAACACGAACTGTATTGAGATTAGCATGTTCGTAGGTGACATTAATCTAAGTCCACACGTTGTTATCCGGGGTTACCACCATTTCGCATATACTAGTTACAACTATTTATAAAGCAACATACTAGGACCAGCAGTATCTGATAATAAATTTTTCATAACAACAAACTCATCCTTTTTGTTGTTGTTTTTGGACTTCTTGTTCTCGTTTTCTTTTGCTTCCTACTTGTTGGGTTGTATGATACGAGAGCGGTCAAAGTGGATGACAATAGAATTGATAATTTAGTTAGACATGGAGTATGAAGTGTGACTATGAGGCGTACTTCTTTTTTAAGCTATACAAGTCTAGCTAGTTCTGTTGGAGATGTAAATCAAATTTGTCATGCATGAATGTATCTAGAATGTCAAATTCATTAGGAAGAGTCAAAGTTCATTGTTGCATACATAATGAATCTAGAAAACTTAAGGGTCTGCTTGGCAATTGTAGGGGTAGCGGTTATGAGGTGTTTTTAGAGTACCGGTTATGAGCGGTTATGAGATGTCCGATTTGGATGGTTTTTAAGTAGCGGCTTTTAAACCAGTCAGGGCCGACCCTGGCCCAGGGCGGCCAGGGCGACCGCCCAGGGCCCCATGAAATTTGGGGGCCCAAAAAAAATTAATTTAAATGTATATATATATATTAGTAATCTTATATTGAAAATAGAACTAATATAAAATATGATCCTCCTTTATCACAAAACATTTGTGGTGTAGTGGTAGTATGTTATACTTGTACACAAGTGATCTTAGGTTCTAGTCCTGGTTGTATCATTTTTTAGTTTAATTTTTTTATATTATATATGGACCCCATTTTAAAAATTTGTCTAGGGCCCCCATTAACTCAGGGCCGGCCCTGAAACCAATCCAATCCTTGCTTGGTAATTCACTAACGAGCGGTTCTGAAAGTTTTTTACACGAATAGATTAAATAGGAAAGGGTATCAGTAGTTATAATTATATATATTTTGTGAGGATATAAATGGAATAAAAAATAGAGCCGCTCAAAACCCACCCATTTGGGGTATTTATAAAGTCACCCAAAAATACATTACACCGGTTTTGGGAGGTTTTTGAGCCGACCAAAATCAATGCCTCAAAAAAATTAACAAGCAGGGGTTTTCATAAACGGTCGGTTCAAAAACACTTCAAAACCGGTGAAAACACCGTTACCAAGCAGACCCTTAAGAGTTATGTTCATTGTTGTTAATGCATCTTGATGTATCTTGAGTCCTATAAATAGCTATGTAAGCAAAAGATTGGAGTGAAAAAAAAATCAAGCGAGAAAACAAAGTTGTTTATTCAGTCCACTAAATCAAATATCATTCTTTTGTGATATCGTCCTCTTTGTATCCTACAAAGTGGTATCAGAGCCAAGAAAAAATGTCTACCTCAAATAACAACCTTGTCTCTCTTGTGCCTCACTTCAATAGAGAAAAGTATGACTATTGGAGCAATCTCATGAAGCTATGCCTTGAACCTCAAGATCTATGGAGTGCCGTTGAAGAAGGAGTGGAACAACCAGCAAATGAAGGCCAACTATCCGAAGCACAAAAAAAGGTGTTGAAGGATAAGAGACAAAAGGACAAGAAGGCGCTCTTCCAAATCTATCAAGCAATAGAAATTCCAGTTTACGAGAGAATATCCAAGGCAAAAAGCTCTCATGAGGCGTGGACAATTCTTGAGACAGCATATTCTGGCCAAGATCAAGTAAAAAAGGTACACTTGCAAGCTCTAAGGGCTGAATTTGAGAAGCTAGAAATGAAAGATAATGAAAAGATTGAAGAATATTTTACAATAGTGAACTCTATTATGAATCAAATGAGTTCAAATGGAGAAATTTTAGAAACTTAAAAAGTTGTTGAAAGGTTCTTCGAAGTCTACCAAGTAAATATGATCATGTTGTAGTTGCTATTGAAGAAAATAAAGATCTTGCATCTCTGTCTTTGGAAAGTTTACAAGGAAAATTAGAAGCTCATGAATTTCGGATTAACAAAAGATGTCCGCAAAGTGTTTCTTCTCAGCCCGATCAAGCTCTCAAGTCCAATGTCGCATCTACGGGAGGCCGTGGTTCTTCTCAGAACCGTGGACGCGGAAGATGCAATAATTTTCGAGGAAGAAGTACAAATTTTCATGACAAAGGAAGATTGGTTATTCCAATAATAACCAAAATGAAGAAGAAGACAACTTCAACTCCAGATACTTACAAAGAGGACGAGGTCGTGGTCATCAAAGAGGAAGAGATCGTGGCTACTTTGAATGCTATCATTGCCACAAACCAGGCCACACTATCAATGAATGCTAGAAAAAAGAAGCATGCTACGTTAATGAAGCACAAGGTAACCATCAAGACACTTTGTTGCTTGCTTGTCATGGTGATAACCTGGATAATTTGTGGTATCTTGATAGCGGTTCTAGCAAGCATATGACAAGAAATAAGAATTTATTTACAAGCATAACAAAAGCTGACCGTGGCCAAGTAAAGATTGGTGATGACAGAGCATACAAAATAGAAGGCGTTGGTGAAATTGCTTTCAAAACAAGATCTGGAAGTATCGAGAAGATGGGAGATGTATACTACATCCCAGGACTAAAAGCAATCTTCTAAGTGCAGGTCATCTCTTAAGAAAAGGGTTTGATATTCACTTCAGAAACAATGCTTGTTTTTTGTCGAAAAACAGTCAACTTGTTGCAAAGATTGCTATTGCAAAAAATAATCTGTTTCCTCTAACACTACAGACCACTAACTTGTCACGTTTCAGTAGCATTGATGGTAGAAGCTCCAAACTATGGCATGACAGGTTTGGTCATTTGAATTATGGAAGCTTGAAGCAGTTAGTGGCAAAGAAGATGGTCAAAGGGCTGCCTCAAATCTATTCCTCGGATGATGTTTGTGAAGATTGTCAAATCGGGAAGCTTCATAGATCTACATTTCCATTGCAATCCACTTGTCGAGCCAAAAAAACCACTTCAACTTGTTCACTCAGACTTATGTGGACCAATGCAAGTTACATCTCATGGAGGTAATCGATATTTTATCTCCTTCATTGATGATTACTCAAGAAAAGTATGGACTTATTTTTTCAAAGAAAAATCTGATGCTTTTCAAGCCTTTAAAAATTTCAAAGTTGAAGTTGAAAATTTTTCTGGCCTTCATATACAAACTTTGAGAACTGATCGTGGTGGTGAATATATTTCAAATGAATTTGAAAAGTTCTGTAGAGATCATGGAATAAATCATCAACTAACTGCCAGATATACACCACAACAAAATGGTGTTTGTGAAAGAAAGAATCGCACCATTATGGAATGGTGAGATGTATGCTCAGTAGAAAGAAGGTGGACAAAGCTCTATGGGCAGAAGCTGTTTCGTGTGATGTTTACTTAATAAATAGATCACCTATGAAGAGTTTACAGAACATCACACCTCATGAAGCATGGTACGGAGTAAAGCCAAGTGTTCAACACTTAATAATCTTTGGGAGCATTGCCTATGCACACATTCTGATGCTATAAGGTCCAAGCTCGATGACAAAGCAGAAAAGTGTATATTTGTTGGCTATAGTGAAAGAAGCAAAGCCTACAAGTTATACAATCCTGCAACAAAGAAGATTGTAATCAGTCAAGATGTTCGATTTGACGAAGCTTCAACCTATTAAGGTGATACAAGTACAACTCATACTCTTATAGAAGACGGTGAAGAAGTTGACTCTCAAACCGAAAGTGCATCTCCAACTCCACCAAGAGAAGGTGTTCTAGAAAGCATGAAGTTCAAGCAAGAAGGACCAACAATAATTTGTTGTGACAACAAATCTGCTATCTCTGTCTCAAAGGATCCAGTACTACATGGAAGGACAAAACACATAACACATTCGCATGTGATTTCACTTCCTAAGGGAGCTTGTTCATGAAGGAAAAATTAACATTGAATATTGCAGAACTGAAGAACAACTTGCAAATGTGTTTACAAAATCTCTAGGAGGACAAGTCTTCAAGAAAAATATTGATCCTTTAGGAGTCAAAAGCAAAATTGGTTTATGGGAGGCATTGTTGGAGATGTAAACCAAATTTGTCGTGCATGAATGTATCTAGAATGTCAAATTCATTAGGAAGAGTCAAAGTTCATTGTTGTATGCATAAATGAATCTAGAAAACCTAAGAGTCATGTTCATTGTTGTTAATGCATCTTGAGGTATCTTGAGTCCTATAAATAGCTATATAAGCAAATGGTTGGAGTGAAAAAAATATTAAGCAAGAAAACAAAGTTGTTTATTCAGTCCACTAAATCAAATATCCTTCTTTTGTGATATCATCCTCTTTGTATCCTACAAGTTCAATATCACACCTCATAAGTTTAACTCTGAGTTTGGATCACACCACATTTTCCATACACTACTACGACTATCTTAAGCTCATTTTGCTGGAATTCGGATCACACCACATTTTTCCTACAGTGCTACGTACCAGGGGCGGCCCTGGCCCAGGGCAGGCCGGGCGACGGCCCAGGGCCTCCTGACGAAAGGGGACACCAACATGGAATTGTCTATAATAGAACTAGTATGTATTGTGTGTCTTTTTTCAACAAAAGCATTGTGGTGTATTGGTTATAATGCTAGACTTACATTTAAGAGGTTCTTGGTTCAAATTTTGACTACAACAAAATTTTGTTTTCTTTTTTCTTTTTTTATAATATGTATGATGGTCCATTTTTTAAGTTTCGCCTTGGACTCCCAACAGCTCAGGACCAGCCCTGCTACTTACTACTAGTATCTCAAGCTCATTTTGCAATAGGAGGACAATTCATTAAAGAGAGCTGATTTTACTACACAAGATTTGAAGTCTCACCATCGGTGAAGCCTGTGGCCACCCGCGCGACGGCACAAAGTAGCAGCACCTGCAAGACGGAGAGCCCCATTACTCTCAAAGAAAGGAGAAGTTTCCTTACTGAATAAATCAAGCAGTTGTATACTTACTTCTTCGAATGGAAGATGGCAACAGCTATATATAGGCTTCACTCTACAAAAAATGCCTTTGTTTGTTTCCCTTAATCTCCAATGTGCCACCAGAACTCAGTGTTTCTTTCACATGGGAGGTTTCAGAACCCACGAGCTTCGACGTTCTCCTTCCCATGGTGAAATGTCCTCCTTAGAGACAATTCAATACTTCCTTTAAGGGATAATTAATTGCATTAATTAGAAGAGTATCTTCTTGCGGTGTGTGACTCATGTGCAATCACATGGTGTGGCTTTGAATTGTGCTGTGGGAGAGTTGAAGGCTGTTTCATGATCCAGATGGTATGTGGTGATGATTATTAAGAGAAACATGACCAACCATTCATCAAAGGGAGGTGCAGAGTTTGCTTAAAAATGATACCAATATCCAATGTCTGCCTCTATCAGCTCGTATAAAATTAGCTGGTCCGCTTCTGATAGATTTGGACACCACACACTAATAATTGGTGATGCATGTGGGAAGTTTCTTGACTCTGATTTTTTTTTACATTTACTAAGAGCATCTCCAACGCTGTTGTGGTTTTGAAAAAAATGGTTGTCACATAAAAATGACATGACTTTATTTCAAAAGTTGTTCTCCAATTCAAATGTGTATCCGGTTGTGAAGTTGAGCTGGCAATGAGCTGGCAGGAAGAATGTGAAGTCCGTTGTCTAGATATAGACATCGGACTTCACAATGATTTTATTATTAAATAATAATAAAATCTTAAAAAATAGAAAGTTTGTACAGAGAATTAAAATATTAATAAATTATATTTAGAGAAAACAGTTCGGAGAGAACAAATAAACAACTGTTTCTCGCATTTCTTAAAAATTTAAAAAAACGAAAATGCAATTGATAACTGCGTTTTGAAATTTTTTTTTTTGAAAATGCAATTACTATTTGCGTTTTTTTTTGGAAAACACAAATACTATTTGCGTTTTTATTTATTTATTTATTAATCTTTTTAATTTTTTAATTTTTTAATTTTTTTTGTTTTTAATTTTTTTTTAACGCACGTACTTGTAGAAGCATGAAAAAAGAGAAGAAAAATGATCCATGCGGCCAAGGAGCCACATGCGGCTCAAACGAGTCCCATGCGGCTCAATCACAGAGTGGACTCCATGCGGACAGCAGAGGGAAGCCACGTGCCTTTTTAGAACGGCTGTACCCAGCGTCATTCAAACGCAATTAATGCTCTGACGGCTGACAGCTGACAGCCCTGACGAAAAGAAGTCATGATGACTGACACAAGAGCAACATCTCCCTAGGGAACTGGAGAAGATCTTCACAATTTCGAGGCTAGTTTATGCGGCCAGATTAGACGAGTTCATGCGGCCAGTGCAGAGAAACCTATGCGGTTCAATCATGAAGGCCCCCCATGCGGCTCGGCCATGAAGAAATCCATGCGGCTTGGCCATGAAGACTCTCATACAGCTCGGCCATGAAGACCCCCATGCGGCTCGGTCATGAACCGATTCATGCGGCTCGGTCATGACAACCTTCATGCGGTTCGAGTATAGAGACTATTCATGCGGCTCAGTCATGACGACCTTTATGCGGCCCAAATATGAACGCCCCCTAAGCGGCTCAACAACGATGACAGGACACGTGTCCTAAAGATAATCAAATCTTGGGTCAGATCCCGATAATTTGGGACACGTGGCAAGAGAATGAATTAAATTGATTCATTTTAGATTTGCGGGCATCAGCAAATCATCATGATGGGGATTTATTGCAATCAACATTAATGACTGACATGATTTGGCATAATCATCATTAATGGCCGAGATCCTTCACGCTTAAAATGAAGGGCATAGATTGACCAATCCACAGGCCGCCGCCATCTCCAAGAGGTAATCATTGTAAACCCTAATGATGCTCCCACTATTATAAATAGCAAGGTGCCATTCCCTTGTAATATATACTGAAAGAGAGAGATACGCACATACAGAGAGACACCCCCCAATAATCAGAGAGAAGAATCCACAGAGATAATCCAGAGAGAGAGAAGCCAGAAGAGCAATACGAGGAGAGCAAGAAGAGCATTTCTTCATCAACGCCAACCATCTCGTCACAGGAGCCAAGGCTGCATACCGATCGTCCAAGGAGTAAGGCAGGGCTGCCGTCGCCTTCCCGAGCCTCTATCGTCACCCCCTAGAATCAAAAATAAATAATTGTACTTAGATTGCTGTACCTAGGTTTTCGTCCCTAGGCTTTCTTTGTACAAGCGAGTTTGTAACGTGAAGTAAAAGTCCAGTCCTCCCATAAAACTGTTCTGCTTTTTTATATTTCATGGCAAACAGTACTGTGCATTTTGAGTTTTTTTTCACTACTAGGTACGTTTTTAATTTGAACTTTTATTTTTTTTCGACTACCTCACGAGAAAGAAATGAGTGATGGAGAAAATAGCGTTGGAGAAAGACATTGTGTTGTGGTGATGAGGTTGCCACCTAAACCACAAGACATTGTCTTGTGGTGATGCCACATAGGAATTACATGTCAAAACATGACAACAGCGTTGGAGATGCTCTAAAGGATTAAGAGATGGTCATTTTGTTTTTATTATTAATTAATGAATCTACAACCTATAAGAGTGTTAGACGACAATGTAGACTTTGGGTCTCAAATAAATTTCAAAATTAGTGTTTGGATCTCCATATTATACATAATTAGTGTTTGGGTCTCAAAAGTGTCACAAAAAATAATTAGTGACTCTTTTGGTACACTTTTGATGACACTTTTGAGACATTAGCGATACTTTTGAGAACTAAATACTAATTATGTATAATATGGAGACCCAAACACTAATTTCAAAACTTATTTGCAACCCAAAGTCTAAATATCCCCAAAAAAAAAAGAGTCCAACTCCTAGTGGACTTTGGTACGCGAAATACTATATAACTAAAAATTCTATAATTTGGGAATCAAATTTTTGGTAATTAAATTTTCTAAAAATTTATATTTCCATATTTGATGAATATATAAGTAGGCTTAATTTCAACTTTTTTGAGTGTTGAGTATTGGTTATGAGTTATGTTATGTTATTTAGTCCTACATCAGGTAGAGAATAAGGAGAAGGCTTGTCCTCTCATATATATATATATATATAATATATATAATATATATATATTATATATATATATATATATATATATATCCCTCTCTATTAATAATCATCCAACTATTACATCATACATGGTATCAAAGCCATACCATTAAAAAAAATTCTTCCTCACTCCGATAGCAACCCCTCCCCCTGCTATTGTTCCTCCCCTCTCCCACCCGAGCTACAACCCTCCTCCCTACATTGGGATCTTCAGAGGGCAGGCAATGGTTGAACCTCTGGATCTCGATGAGGGTATTAGAAGTTAACAGAGAGAAGAACTGGATTTACGTGGATCTTTGTTCCTGACTGGTATCTACATCAGGATCTAACAGAAGGTAACCTGAATTGCTTCTCTATCCTGGATTGTGTGATCCACCTCAATCTCTGCTTTCCTTGCGCATGCGAGTTTCGGCTATGTTGATCATGCATTGGCAAAGTTGAGGTGATTATCGGGTCGAGTACGACCAAACGATAGTCGAATCGAGAACATTGAAGGATGGCGAATACTAAGGCAAATAGCATTGCTACTAACCCCAATAGTGAAAATACAGTGGTAGGGACATCGGGCACTAGCACGACGATTTCATCGTTTTGACTTGTCTATAGACGGTTGGATGGACCAGATGGTTACTTGATATGGCACAAGAAGGTTGAGAAGACATTCCGAAAAATACAGTATCAAAATATTGACTGACAATCTCCTAGCAGTGAGTGATCCCACATACAAGTAGTGGGAGAATGATGACTGTCGACTGTTCACATAGTTTATGAATTCGATGGAACATCAGTGGAGGACCTGAACAAGGATTTTGTGAAAGAGTTGTGGAAAGTCCTTACGATTACGTTTGTTGGCAAACACGATCTATCTCGCATCTATGAGTCGGTGTAACACCTCAATCCAAAAATACGTAGGACTATGATACGTATACATACCAGCTACGTATCAAGTGGACTCCAGCCCAGCTCGAATACGTATAAGCTATCTTGGTTTTCTAAAACTATCTATCAAATCAACTAACATATATCTATCAATCCACAAAATATATAATATAAAGAATAAACAATATGTGTCATGGTATACAGCCCAACAACACATATGTTTGAGTAGACCAAAGAATAATATAGGTCTACAAAACTAGGCTAAAGAGCAGAGATATAAATAATGAGTAAAATATGAATTCATAATAAAATACCTGAATCAAATATAGCAGAAGCACCATGTCATCGGACTACTCCTACATGAACGTCTACCTGGAGAGATCACCAGGTCCTCAAGGGACATAGCAAGGTACATACAACATGTCATTAAAACAATAAAGAAAACATATGAACTAAAGGGTACTACCCTAACCAGTCTAAGTGATATGCACGTGAGAACATATTCCGGATATCAAACTTAGCTACTAAGGCTCACAAGCTCCTCAGCAGGCTATTGCCCTCAGGCACCGTATCGTGGGACCAAAGGGCATACGAGTAGATCAAGTAGATAACCACCCAAGCTCTGCTACAGAGAAGAAGGTATACTAGTAGAATACCATCCTAGTAGAATAACAACCAAGTCCCATATATGAAAATGAGGATATTCGAGTACACACACACACACACACACACACACACACACACACATATATAACCTGATATAGCGGTAATGTTCTCCCTACCCCATGTCTAGAACTAACAAGTCAAGTGAAGTCTAGTATAACAAGTGTCACTTCTATTTTTTGTTCTACGTATTTCCAGTATACGTATACGGATTTCGATCCGTATTTTATTTACTGTATTTTCGTATTTCTTTATGGCTTACTTTGATGTATCTTGACTAGGGTTGACCATGGTTTGGTCCAACTTGACTTGTTATGGATGGCTTAGTTTGGTTTATTTTGATGGTTGGTTCAACATGTTGAACCATCCCCTCTTTATAAACCCCCAACTACCTTCTCTCTCTTCCTTTATTCTTTATTACTTCTTCTCTTCTCCATTACTCTCCACCTACCAAGAAACCGTAGGCAAGTGCAACTTGCTTCATGGAGGAACCTAATTCTATTTGTTCCAATGTCTTTCTTACATGATTCTATGACACTTTAGAACTTGGCATTTTTTAATTTGGTAGATATTTTCTTGTAGATCTAAGTTTGTATCATTTTCGATTTTTTTGGATTTTTATCTATCAAACTTAATTGTTTTCAAAAACTAAGTGTTCCATGTGGTAGAGAATTTGATTCTACACAATTTTAACATTTGAAAAGTTAGATTTCGACTTGTTTTGAAGAAGTTATGGCCAAAGCATGTTTTGAACATCTATGTTCATCTGTTCTGGTTCTGGCAGGGACGATAAATAGTGCCTGGCCGCATAGTGCCAATCTGTATGGATGCATAGTGTCTGGCTGCATAGTGCTAGTCCGTATTGCTGCACAGTTCCTGGCCGCATAGTGCCAGTCGCATGGATGCATAGTGCTTGGCCGTATAGTGCCAGTCCGCATAGCTGCATAGTGCCTAGCCGCATAGTGCCAGTCCGCATAGATGCATAGTGCCTGGCCGCATAGTGCCAGTCCGTATAGATGTATAGTGCCTGGCCGCATAGTGCCAGTCCGCATAGCTGCATAGTGCCTGGCCGCATAGTACCTATTTTGGCTGTTTTATGTCCTATTTGGCTAAATTGTGGCCAGAATTTCCCAACCCAACATAAAAGTTGTAGATCTTTTCTTGGCTTCAAAAATATGTTACTAGCTATTTTATGCAAGTTTCTCTCCTTCATAATAATGTCAGGATAGAACATGATAGTGGCCCATCGTGGCGCACTCTCGACAAGTAATCTTGACATAAAATTCTTGATAGTGGTCCGTTGTGACGCACTCTTGACATGATAAGTAACATGACATGATAATCTTGAATACTGTTGCGATAGCTACCTAGACTTGCTAAGTAACTCTTATCTTGATACCGAGGTTGATTCTCTTGGTTGTGCCTTTACAAGCTACATGTTTCGTCTTGCATTATGCCTAGGACATGGATTCCTGATTACAACAGTCAGGGATTCATACTGAATCTAACTAGGGTAATAACTAGATTGATCAAGTAGTTCATAAAGAGATTTTCCAGCTATAGTCAGTCCCGTTATCTGGGCGCTTTAATTGGACTTGTAGCCTGCCGTCGAGTAGGGCACATTTTAGCACATTGTTATGTGTTGCACTCCCAAGTCACCTAATCCAACTCTTAACTTGCAACTGGATAACCTGTATTAAGTCTGTAGGACTTGTGGCTGTTGGAACATCTCATTGCATCTGTAGTAATTAGGCTTGTGGTAACACTAGTTAGTTAAAAGTATCAAGCTGTACTTGTTGCTTGGCCGTGATTGATGGATGAAGTCTAGTCTAGTCTTATCTAGACAGTGCCAGTTTAGGATTACTTTAGCACATTACTGTTATGCTTTACTCTTGTCGATAAATGAGTGGAGACTAAGCTCTGTTCAGATGAAGGGTTACAACCCCGGTCCTTGTTTGGTTTACGGGTTGTAAGTTGGTTACCGGAATAGTTCCTTAGTTATCGTATCATTTATTATCCTGATTTCCTTAACCCATGTCTTTCATTATCAATTATGTCTTTACGTGCTAATATGCTGGTTTTAGTTCTTAAGTGAAGCCTCCCTTGTGGCACTTGCTCTTTCTGGGGTTTGACCCAGCTGGTTTTGTATGGTCAATTTTGGAGTAGCTTCCGATGATCTCCCAGCCTTCCAGCCAGATGGTGAACACTAGACGCATCCTGGCAACGAGTGGACTTTATTTTGTGCTCCTACTATATTGTAAATTATTCTTTTGAGGCGTTTAGCCGCCGAGCAAGTGTTAGCTCGTGTTGAATTTATTGCCTAAGGACTGTAACATGACTGACAAATCCTAAGGTTGATCATGTATGACTTAAACTCTTGCTAGTCTTCGTATTTGTATGACTAGCTTCATGATCATCTGAATATGTAATGTTTGGAATGTCTTACTTTGTATGTCTGATGATCTACCATCTTGTTACATTTACTTGCTTGTAAATAAACCCTCATGCATCTAGACAGTCGTGACCGTATGTCGAGGTGGATTATACTTTTATATACGTAGCTGGCTCTGTCGGTCCCCCGCACTCCAATATTTGGTTCTGGGATGTGACACAGTTTAAGTGGTGGCCCATACAGGTCTTGTAAATCAAATGTGTGGGAGTTTTACCGAATATATATCTCAATCAGCACTCGCCCTTGATCTCTACTCGTGTCTCCTAATCTTTCTGAAATCTTGACCAGATCACATGCTTATGTCCTCGATCTATCTTAGTCCTTTCTTATTATTCCCATGTCATTTCTGTAACCATTTCTGTAACCACCACTTTTCTAAAATGAGGATAATTTTGAACTTTTTTAAAAAATTTATCATTTAATATTAAATAATAATTTATGGTGAATTTTAATTAATTTAAAACTATTTAAATTAGTGCATTGTGATTTTGATATTTTGCTAGTGTAATCTTAGAACTGTTTAACCTAGAGACTAACCATGACCTTGGAGGCCTAACCCATGTGATTAGATTAGCTAATTACCACTTTTTAGGCTAAGGGTATTTTGGTCATTTTGTGACTTTTGAATTATTTAGAATTTTAATTAATTGGTAAATTTTAGATTATTTTAATAATATTTAAATTAATGTATTGTGATTTTGGTCATTTCTCATATTTTAATATTTTAGGAATTTTATATTTTAATATTGATTTTATGGGATTTATTAAGTCGGGTTCGATTTTCATCTCGTTTCGACTTGTGTTAGTGACCCAGGTAGCTTAGAATCTAGACGGGATCCCAAGATTAGTTAGTCATGGCCCACAAACCCTACTAATTAAGTTAGTAAGTTTAGACTAATCATACTTGTTAGATTTGTTAAGTTAGAGGCTTAAACTTAACCCTTTTGATCCCAAACTTGAACCTAACTTAAAATTAACCAAGGGGATTAGTAGGGGCCTTATTGGACTTTCCCCCAAGGCCCAAATAGGGCAATGATGGCGGCCACTATAGGTAGGTTAGCCTCCCTTTTTTATTTTATTCTATCTTGCTCTTTTTTTCCCAAATTTGTTCTTCCCCAAACTTGAGAGCTTCCCTCTTGATTTTAATCTCCAAATCCCTCCATCTTCTTCCAATATTCTATTATTTCTTCTCATTCAACCAAGGAGGAGGTGCTAGCAAGGATTGGGAGCAAGGGGCAAGGAAGGATATCCATTTTGGAGGAGCTTTCGTGTCGGAATCGTGTCTTTTGAGTGTATCATTGGGATCCACTACAACAAATAGGTCATACAATAGTAGTTTATCTATAGCGTTCAAGCCTCCCTACTATAGAATGTCATCATCAATAGCGTTCATTCCGTAGTGCTATTAAAAGAGCATACAATAGCAGTTTATCTATAGCATTCGAGCCTCCATGCTATTATAATATCATCATCCATAGCGTTCATTGTGAAGTGCTATAAAAAGTTCATACAATAGCAGTTTATCTATAGCGTTTATGCCTCCCTGCTATTTTGCTATTAACAGAACTTTATATAGCGTATTATGAACGCTGTTAGAGGTATATTTTTTCTGGACGCTGCTTATATGCTATGCCCGTATGTAAAAGTAAGGTATCCAGTTCGATTAGGAGCAGCATCGTATTCTATATATTTTACATGATTAAAAAAAAGACTATAGCACATTTTGTATGCTACATAAGTTACAACGTCGTAATGGGATTAAATCGTTACCGTAAAAGAAAATTTATGCCAAGGAGTCTGCAGAATACTCTTCAAATCAAACTAATCTTTCAGAAATTTTATATAAAATTCCTCTCCCCTGGTAACCGAATAAGAAAATTTAGTAATATATATACGAAATATATCTTTGTATATTTAGTAACTATATATTGACAAAATTTTTTTATAAATAAACTGAAATATTGGTTAAACCAAATAAACTATAAATCGAACAGATTTATTCCGTTCGGTTTGGTTCGATACGGGATTTTGGTTGGTTTCAATTTTTGTTATTCGATTTTCGGTCGAATTTGGTATTTGGTAATTCGGTTCGGTTAACCGAGTTAATCGAATGCTCACAATTGAACTATCTACTGTTCCAATCATGGGAGAAGCAACACAATTTTTTTGATATTTTAAAAAATAAGTTATAGCATGTTGTGACTGCTATAGGAGCGATCCAGTTTTGCTGTATAATTTATAGCGTTCTCGATAGCGGCATTCCCGTCCGTTAGATTTTCAGAAATTAAATCGCTACCATCCACAGCAAAATGCTATGTTTTATGTTTGAAGAAACCTTAATGTGTTCTTCCCAACCCTTCAACTCCCCAAAATCCGCCAAACAGCGCAGTCCTCCTTCACGAAAACCCTCCCTGCACGAAAACCCTCCACAAAAATTTCTAAACTTTCCCCCTCCTTCTCTCTGTCACGAAACCGCTCTTCCTCAGGAAACCCTAAAGGTAACGCTCCCCTCACAAAACCCTTCATCTTCTTCTCTCTATCCCTCTCCTCTCACGAAAATCCTAAAGATCGATCGACCGACCGACCAACTCATCGTCTGACCGATCGACGACTGACCGACCGATGACTGACCGACCGACTCATATTCTTCTCTCGATTTTTTTTCGTTTTGTTTCAGGAACCCTAATTCTATGGCGTATGATTATCATCCGTGAAGACTCATTTACGGCATATTTTTGCGCATTATAATTGAAGACCCAAATTCCAGGTAAAAAATAATTAAAAAATGAAAAGAATAGAAAAAGAAAAACTGAGAAAACAACAACAAAAATCTTTTTTTAAAAAATCATTCTTAAAAATGAAAAAGAAAATCTATTGAATTGTATTCAAAAATATTTAAAAAACAAAATTTAAAAAAACAAAAAATAATTAATTAATTAAATAATTAAATAAGAATTTTTGAAAAAATAATAGTATAGAAAAGTTATATATTAAGGGATATAATGATTATATTTTGTGTATAAATTATTATTACAATATACCCAGTTTTTGAAAATAATTTTTATAAGAAATTAAATATAAACATCGGACTATATTTGTGCAAAGAAGAGATGATAACAAAAAGTTTAAATTTTAAATTTGTATTCAACTTTTCATTTCCCTCTTAAAGTTCCTTCCACAAATTTTTACGTTTATTTTCCCACTTAACTTTTTTCACTATTCCCGTACAAATTTTTACTTTTATGTCCTTTGGATCCTCATCCAACGGCTAGGCCCAATTTCCATATCAAACACCTTTAATTACTCTCTTCCTCTTTCTAGCTTCCTTAAAAAGAGAAAGAATGTCACCAGTCATTCAAATATTTCCATATTTTCCCCTTTTTGTACAAAACCCCTAACCCTAACCATATAATGAGCGATGGGGTGTCGGGATTCCCTGTCCACGCCGTCGCCATGGCCGCCATCGAGCAAGCGTAGTCGCCATCTCCTAGCATATGCAGTTGCTTCCTTCCCATGCTCAGTCACATCAATAGTCAGTGCAAATCGACCGGAGGCCGGCCAATCTCTCCCATAGATAACCGCACAGGCTGTTTCGACCCGACGTCGGAGCATGGCTTCAGCGCCTGAATGGTATGGAACTCTGTGAGGCAGCGCTGCCGCCATTCTGGCTTTCCACAAACACCGACGACCCCTAAACTAGTTCTATCGCCGCCACACGGAGTCTACCACCGACGCCACCGGGATTCCCATCCGGCGATCGTCGCCAGAACGGGCCGAGGCTACGCCGCCTTGCAAAAGCTTCCAATGCCACCTCTTGGGGCCACTCGCCTCGCAAAAGCTTTCAGTGGGTGGTTACAAATCTCAAACCAGTTGGCCAGCTTGGTTCATCATTATCACAAGTGTTCGCATGGGTCTTTGACTTAAAGGGCCGTTCAAGTCCTATAAAGAAACAAATCTACGGTACTCATGTTTAAGAACTTACATTTTCTTATTTAAACATTTTGAATTGAAAGATAGACTCCTCAAAATTAAACATTCATGTGACATTTTCAGCATCAATAAAAAGCGTGGGCATTTTCAGCATTAATAGGAAGTAAATTGAAGGGGCATAAGATACTTCTTAATTTATACTTTAAGGAACATAACTATAGGGGAAGGGGCATAACATTAATTGACACCATTGTTTCTTGTAGAATGAGCAGGAGAAATATAAGATTCATACAAATATAGAAGGTTCCTAGATGTTACAAGAAGATATGATGCATAATAAAATATTCCAACAACTATACAAATAGATTTTGTAGAGAAAGTTAGCTTAATCTTTTATGTTATTTTCTACTGGTTTCTATTATCCTTCACCTGATTAGTTTGGCAATCTAGACCTCTTAGGTGTATAAGATTCATCTCGACATTCTATTTCTACTGTAGTCATGCTTATGCACACCTGCAGTGCTCGATACTTTGAACGTGACAGTAGAGTAGATCAAGAGACACCTATGATATTCTTGCCATTACCCTTATTTTAATTGTCTCTGATAGTGAATTCTACTTTTGATCCTTGCTTTATGTGTCTGACACTTTATGCATTACATAGTTAGATCACATCAGAAAATGGTCTACATTCATCTAACAGTAATATGGTTATGGTAACTTCAGATCAATCAGTGGTTATTTTCTTTAATTTCTGTGGCAGATTTCTTTGAAGCAGAAAGTTGTAGATACTCTTATTCAAGAAGGATTTTCGATAGACGTAGCACGGGTATAATTTTGAGCAAGATTTTACATTTATGAGATTGTGCCTTGAATAGTCTCAAAAGAGGTTTAATTTTGAGGTTTAATTTTGGTTAGGGATTCAACTACATACGTGAATAAACTCGTGTGGTGCTTTATGTATTTATCGGGAATAAGGACATTTTGAGGTAATGTTCTATCCACATTCTATGTCTTAGTCACCATCTTTTTCAAACAAGGCATCAACATGTTTGACCAACTAGGGACAAAGACACAAAATTTACTTTGCATATGGGCAACCCAGCTGACAGGTTGGCCAACTCCTACGGTCTATTAAGGACTTCCTTATGGCCATAGGGACAAAGACACAAGATTTGTCAAACACGGTAAGGACTAGGGGACACGGACACTGACACCTGTTTTGGCGCACTAGTATATTTTAGTATTTGTACTAATTTTAAGTAATAAGTTTTTTCCTGCTTTAGATGCCTAGAAGCGATTTCGTCATCGACCAGTGAGATTTCGTTCATCGACTTGTGGACAAGCATCATCAATCTCACAGCCGATATTGGGATTCCTCAACCGACATAGGTGAGATTTCTGTTTTGTTGATATCTTGTTTGAAGGTAAATTCTTTCATATTATGGTTTTTAGATAGGGATTCTTCAGCCGACATCGGGATTCACATAAGGCTGGTAATCGATGACCCACAAGATATCCTCTATAGGTTTTGTTTTCTATTGATACTGGCCTCAATTTGACACAACAAAACATATATTATGTCGATAAATTCAGCTTCATATGTTGTTGTCTGAGCATTCAAACATGTTTCTTTGTTTGATTGCTTGCTTGTTTGAGAAAAATTAATGTAGGGAAAATAAACTTGTTGCGATAGAGGTATTATTAGCAAAGCAATTGCGTGCGGTTATGTTGCTTGTCTACAGCTTCACTATATTGGTTTATGTTCCAAAAAAAATATCAAATCAGAATAATACCCTAAGTTATTCAGAGATAGGGCTTCTTTCTTTGCTTGTTTGCTTGCATGTTTAAGAAAAATTGATCAAGATGGTATTGCAAAGGATACTACGGCGAAGGCCCCTCTGAACTAACTTAACATAAATACCAAAAGATTGGAATATCACTGTTCATGAGAAATATAGAGAGAGTTGTAGAGTTTCAATAGGCCATTTATAACATTAACATATCACTATTCTATCATTTTTCAATGGTAAATAATTATCTACTTCTCTTCATGGTCTAATTCTATAATTTTTCCTTCTCACTTATAGGAACTCCTGGAACACTGGTACTTCCTAGTGGTGGTTTTGGAATTTGAGTGGACCAGCTTACTACATCGACCAAGGATCACGATGTAGCAACTTTACAAAAATGTGGATGAGTATATTTAATATTGTGAAACTTTGTAATGATCCCTTTGTCAATTTTGAGTTATTATTATTATTATTATTTAACAATGGATATTATGTAAAGACCGACTTGGACAAGGGAATTGCAGGAGATGATTCAGATGTATTACATAGAAAAAATGCATTTGGTTCCAACACTTATCCTCAGAAGAAAGAAGTTTTTGGGTATGTTTTGTCCTTATCAACTTAGTTGCATCAATCTGCTTTCACAATTTTCCATCAATTTTTAGTGCATGAGAATCTTTGTGATAATATTTTTCGTTTAATATGTTAGGGTTTTCTTATGGGAAGCTTGGAAAGATTTAAATCTCATCATATTCTTATTTGCTGTTGTGGTATCACTAGCCTTGGGAATAGCGACCGAGGTGAGCTTCACGTGGAATATAGAAACTCTTTCCATGTTTATTCTCGACTCTCCATGTCTCAATTTATAGCTTCCTTAGCTGCAAGTAATTTTTGGTTTGAATGCTTTTTTCATATGGAAGTAAAACCTTTCCATGTTCTTGCCAACTTTGTTAAACTGAGATGCTAGCAAATAAATTAGTTTACTTGTCACAAAAATATGAGGGCTCCTTTTCTTACTAGTTCTTTTCACTTTATAACTTATGGTATCAAAGAAGGATGGCTTGATGGCGGGAGTATTGCCTTTGTCGTTCTTGTTATCTTCATTACATGTATCTTTTTGATGATACAGTGATAATTGATGCTTACATTTTGATTACCACTTCAACGCCTGCACTCTGATTATGAACTACTATAAATGCTTTATGAGTTCTTTAGTTTATAAAGCTCCCCCACATTGCATGAGATAATGAGAGGGGCCAGGTTATAAAATTACTACGAGTTTGAAAAAAATAGGATATGATACATCACAGATACGCCCCAATATATAAATAAAGATATTAACCTTAATCTATTTGTCTTAAATAGGAACAAAAGTTAATAGAAGAGAGATTTAAAAATGCCAGTTTAATTGTGCATCATTACAAATGAAAATAACAGTGGTTACAAGCTAATTTGCCATAGGAGAAGGAAAGGAAAATTGATTTATTATTAGAGAAACTATTGCAAAAGTGTCTTTCTGCTTTATATCTTCCACATGTTATTAATCTTCTCAAGCATTGATATGTTTTTTTCCTCTTTAATAAATTGATTTTTTCCTAGATAGGGTAGGTAGTGTTTTGAAAGTTAGGATACCTTAGGAAGTGTGTCCAACAAATCTTTGAAGATGTAGCAGAGTGTCAGAATATTAGATACTACAGGTACAACACATTCAATGAAGTATCTATGCAATGTAGCCTCACTCCTTTCCTCCCTATATCTTTCTCCCCCTCTCTTGGAGAATTAGACGAGAAGGGTTGTCAAACGATTCTTGACAAGGATAAGTTTATGGCTAATGATCAGATATTAGTATATAGCAATACGAAATTAGAATAGAGATAAAGTTTAGTCTATATATTGACAAAAACAGAAGGTATTATTAGGATACTAAGACACCATTTAGATTTTGGATACAGAAGTACATAAATATGTCTCAAATTTCAATTAGATGGATAATGGATATCCATATTATGTTTGCCTCATCTCTAGGTGGGACTTAAAAAAATAAAAAAAATATAGGACAAATACCAGTATTTGATTTGATGCCTAGATGTGGTTTAACTTCAAAGAAATGATTAGCAACATATAGCTTGACATATAGAATTAGGGCTTCTGTGTTTCTATTAGAATTGGAGATGGCTGATTAGCGATCAAGGTGTAACTTCAAAAAGTATTCGTTGTGTCTTACGTTTTATTCATTTAAAGATTGATATAAATCATTTGGTATTCATTATTCCGATCTTGTTGGCATTCATACATAAGCAAATCCAATAAATTTCACCTGAAATGGTCCTTTCCTACATACTTTGATGTAGTTTCTAATGTCATAAGTTGGGAATAATACGTAAATTTACTTATTTATCATTGCAAAGTAGTTGATACCAAGTAGTTAGCAAGATAATGGATGTTAAATGTGCTTTTGATTAGCTGTGCTATAAATACAGGAGAATGTTCTAACTGGTGGTCATGGACTTATGGTACAAGGTTATCATCCTGTGTAAAAGCTCTAGCAAAGGATCTATATATCAGTTTGAATCACAGGTATGCTCACCAGAGTAAAAGCCCTATCAAATTGTTAGATTTGCAGTATTTGTTTGTTTGCACTGTTGTATTTATCTTTCTCTCTCTTCTGTAGTGTATTGCTTGAAGAAGCCCTACAAAATTTGGTAGGAACGACTTTTAAGCTGTAATAAATGGGCCCAATATTCTGTCTCTTTTTTTTCTTTTTTCTTTTGTGAATTAAATTCCACTGTTTATTCCCATTCCCATACAAACATAGTTTCAGTAATATTTTTTTCTTTCTAGTAGTACCTCTGTTTGCACAGTTTTTATCGGACCCACCATGTGAATAGTGCTAAAGTGAAATTAAAGGTGAAGGGTCTCTTAATTTTGGAGTACGAGTCCAACACCTACCTAGGTAGATGAGGTACTGTGTATGTATTGATGGATATTATGTTGTTGATTATAACTCATAGAATTTTAGACAATTTTCTATTGATAGCTAACTCATAAATTCAACTGCTTGTTTATTAACCAGGAACACTAATATTTTTCCCCTATATTTGTGTAGGTTGGATGAAGTAAAAGAATTTTTGAGGAGCTTTGGTTGTGGATAGGCTCGAAGGATTCGAGCTAAATTTTGGATATGCAACATTTTGGATATATATATGAAAACAATTAAACGCTGACTACGTTGTTAATGTTTAATTTTGGATAAATTATGAAGGATTTTGAATGTTCTTGACAGTGAAATTAATGAATTTACTTATGTTCGGAATTCATTCTGTGATTGATTCGTCGAGAAGCATTTAAATTTTGAATATCCGCATTCTGCGTATATATACAATAGATATCTGTGGCATTCTGTATATCTGTAATGCTATTTTGATGTGCTGCAATACTATTCTTATGTGAATTGTTTTATTACACTAATACAGTCTGCAATAACATTCTGATATGCTATTGATGCACATATAATAGCGTGAAAGAAACGCTATAAAAACCAATTTGTATCGAAATCTGTTAACAAACAATAACATACAAGAACGCAATTAAACATCAATAGCGTTCACGAACGCCATAAATAACTTATAGCGTTAACAAACGTTATTAAGAAACTGTAGCGTTCATAAATGCTATGTAAACTCTATAGCATTTGTCACTGCTATAACATGTCTATAGCGTTCATGGACGCTATAGTAACTCAATAGTGTTCATGAATGCTATTACTTTCCTATAGCGTCCTTAAATGCTATAACTCTGGTATAGCATTCTTAAATGATATAACCTGTCGATAGCGCCATGGAACGCTATAATCCATCAATAGCGTTCATGAACGCTATAACTTTATAGCGTTCTTGTACATGCGGCAATTATAGCGGGGACATTTATAGCGGACATAATACGCTATAATAGGCATTCTACAGCATTCTGAGCACGCTATCGTATCCCATATCTGTTTTAGTGATCCTACTTCCAATAGGTATAACCATCTCTCTATTTTAATTTCTCTTGCATTTTAGTTAGATTTGAATCTATAGGATCTACCCCATGCATGTACAACCATTAGATTTTAATTTGAGGCTCTTTGGAGTCCTCTTTAGAAAGTTTGAATAGGTTTGGTGTCCTACTTGTGGAGTTTCCAATATAGGAAACCCCATGTGTTTGTGTTTATGCAAATAGGCTATTTTGTGGTTTAATTTCAGTTTTAGGATGGTTAGAGAGTGGATTGATCTTAGTTAGAATGGTTAGAATGAGTTTCATTTAGATACCTATGTTGGTATCCAAGTATCTTGGCCTACATATGTTCTTTTGTCCAAAACAACCCAAATTTGTCATAATATTCATCTACGTTTTTAGTAACTATAACAACTTAGAAATGACATAACTTTTAGCTCAGAACTTCGATTAATCTTCTATTTTTTTAAAGTAATCGTATCGAAGTTAACTTTCCAAATATATATTTTAATAAGCCAAAAACGTTCTAGAACTTTCTGTAAAACTATTTGAGTGTCAGCTGTCCGAAAGACAAATGTGTTTCGGTGTTTTCGCGATTCCGGGAGCTTTCGGACACAAAATACGATCCGTTTAAAATTTCGGAAAGCTAACACGAAGAGCTACAACATACTTTAATCCTAGAATTAATAAAGGTCCAATTGGTACACTATTGATTTTAAGTAGAAGAGTGACTATACGACATATGCATTTTGTGTAACCTATAAGCCTATGTAGTATGGATATTAAGTGAATGTAGGTATCATAGGTTGTCGAGTATATGTACGATATAGTACGTATATATACATATATATATTATTGTTAGATAATATATGTTAGTATAGTGCGTGTGTTTGAATGAGATAAGGATGTGTGTGGTTAGTAGAGAAGTAAGATTGATAGAAGATATGTGCTAGTGTGTGTTTGATGTTGTATAGATGGTAGTATAGTGTGTGTGTTGTGAAGGTGATAGAGTTGGGAGGATCATGCCATCCTATTTGACTTGAGGCTAGTGTAGTTTGTTGAGTGATTTGTGTTTTGGTTGAGTGGAAGTGTGTTTGTATATAGATGTGTGTGGGTGTGTTAGAAGAGAGTGGATGGATTTGGTATATGTATTTGTGTGTGTGTTAGTGTTGGAGTGGAGAGGGATTTATATGTTTTTTGTATGGATATGTTAGTATGTTAGTGGTTATGTTAGAATCTATGTAGAGGTTAGAGGTATCTAAGAAGTTATAAGATAGTTATATCTTGTATAAGTTAGATAGTTAGTTGTGTTAGTCTATGTTATTGTTAGTTAGAAATGACATATGTTAGTTGGTTAGAGTTAGAGATGGATATATATATACATATATGTTATGGTTAGATATTAGTTAGTAGATGTTAGTTGTGTTAGGTTTCTAAGTTAGAATAGATGGTTAGAAGTTATATGTTAGAGTTTGTTAGTATCTTGTATTAGAGATATAAGTTAGAATATAGAGTGATATCTTGAGATACCATAGTGGTATCTTAGGATATTTTGGGTATTTGCCTATTAATTTAAGGTAATGTATTTACCTACAAGGTAAAGGAGACTTACCTACAAGTTAGAGGGGGTTTACTTTATACTAAGGTATTAGATACTAAGGTATTGTCTATCTAATACTTTAGGGTGGATGGTTAGAGGCTAGATATTTAAGGTATTAGTATTAGAGGTTAAGGTATTAGTTTCCAACCAAGGTAATGGTTTACCTTACCTTAAGGTAATGGGTTTACCTTATTACAAGGTAAGGTATTGGGTTTACCTAGGTAACTAAGGTTAGATATCTAAGTTATTGGTTAGCTAGTAGCTTAGGATAGATATTAGATATCTAAGATTGGTATCTTAATAGTTAAGATATTTATACCTAGACTAAGGTATTGGTATTAGGATATCAATATGACTAAGGTATATGGTATCTTGGGGTAAGATATAGGTTGGTATCTTACTAGTATCTAATATCTACGTTATTGTCTTAGGATGTAGATGAGTGGGTATGATACAAATCATTATCTTAGAGGGTAAATTAGTAGGCTAAGGTAATGTCTAAGGTATTGACAAGGTAATGGAGATTACCTATAGTCTAAGGATAAGGTATTGATAGGATATTGAGATAGACGGTTAGATACTAGTCTAAAGTATTAGTAGGATCTATTAGCCTACCTTAGTAAGTTATCTACTAACCTAAGGTAATATATTACTAAGGTAAGGGTATTACCTAGTATCTAAGGTATTGGGTTATCTTGGTAGGTAATGATTAGACTTAGGTTATCTTGGTAGGTAATGGTTAGACTTGGATTATCTTGGTAGGTAATAGTTAGAAGTGGGTTATCTTGGTAGGTAATGGTTAGAAGTGAGTTATCTTGGTAGGTAAAGGTTATGAATATGATACTTGACTTATATTTTACCCTATTTGACTAAGGTTGATTGTTTTGACTCAAAGTCAACTGCAATTCAACATTGGACCTAGATTGGATTAGAAATTGACCAAAGATGACCAGTTGACCAAAAGTCAACTGTAGGTTAACCTTTGACCTAGTATGACTTAGATTTACTTAGATTGACTTAACATGACCTAGTTTGATATAGTTTGACTTTGTTAGACATAGTATGACTTAGTTTGATTTAGTTTGATTTAGTTTGACTTAGTTGACTTGGTGTGACTTAGTTTGACTGAGTTTGACCTAGATTTGCATAACATATACTAGAAATTATGTCATACACTGTTAAACCCTAATTAACTCATGATATCTCATCTTTAGGTCTGTGACATCACTCTGAGCATGTATTCTCACTGACAGCTCAGGACCGTAGGCGAGTACATTCTCTGATAGTTTTATTATGTTGATATATCCTGTGATGCATGTTATACTAGTGTTCTATCTTGATTCTGACACAGTAGACTCACAGATTGATATTTTATGGATTCCTTGATTTGAGATACGTGGTTTCATGACTATCACGAATAATGTAAATCATGACTAATGCATCTATCACGAATAATGAAATGCGTGTCGAAGAACCTGGATTCCATGTGTACTAGTCAGGCGGGAAAATACCTAGGAGACATGTGAACATACCCTTTCTATCCCATCGATCTTGCGTGAATAATAACGGCCACACACATACCTGTATGGTTTGCCAGATATCTCCATCTAGCCGTTCACATGACAAATTGGTATTTCAAATCACTGGTCTTAACACAGTTGTCTAAGTTGTCTATTACATACCTTGTATGACAGGTTTACTATTACTACATATCTGTCTGTTCTCATATGTTCTTTATACACTTGTCTTTTCATTATACATTACCTCTATAACTTGATCATCAAGAATTTTATTATTATTTCATACTCATAGCGCTTGTCAATTATTTTGAACTGTTAGAGGTGATATGCTCGTTCCATCCTGACTGAATATGTTGACAAATATTACAGATGATATAGATAATTGTCCTACCTTCTATGAGGCTTATAAGGGTGGTACACAGTAGCCAGAGGAGGACCTAGCCCAGTAGAGTGTGCTTAGTTATAGCTTAGTACTTTATAACTTTCAGTTTGTATCAGATTATTCCGATTGTTAGTTGAGACTTATTTATATTCAGGACTTGTATTTATTTGTGTTGGACATCTATTTTGTGTGGTGTGATAACTCTATTTATATTCAGTTTATTCCATTTATCTGATTCCATATCGTGCTCTATCTTCCTTAGACTTGTGATTGAGATTATATAGTAGAGATGTTATATTATACCTTCGTGTAGAGATGACAGGTTTATATATCTTGTTGTTAGATGTTAGATGTTATAGATGACCTATACAACATTCTACCGCCGACACTACGACGTAGGCTGGACGTACCCATGTTCTCGTGCCCCTAAAAAGGGTGCGGGTTGTGATAATTTCTTCAGTGGCATTGTTCCTGGTCCTGCCGATCAGCCGAACGGAGCACCTCCAGTAAACCAGCAACAACCTGGGGACCAAGCCCAGCACTCAGGGGTAGCGTCCAGAGTTATGCCTTCCGGGGGTCAAGAGCCACCGGTTCAGCTAGTCCAGCCTGTAGAGCCTGACAATGGAACCTTGGTGGGACTCGTCCGAGAATTGCTTGCATCACAAGATCGTCGGGGCGATGCCCTGCACCAGATAGTACAAGATGCTATGGACAGAGTTGGTTATCAAGGAAACAATTATAAGCCCCTGTTTTTCAAATTCTAGTTAAATTAGTGTTAATTAATTATTAATATCATTTTTAGCTTTAAAATATTTATTATGACTTTTAGGAATTTTTCTATAATTTTTAAATGAATTTTTAATGAGTTTTAAATACAAAAATATCACTTTGCAATTTTTTAAAATGTTTTAATACCATTCTGTAATTTTTAAAATTGTTTTTATATCACTATGCAATTATTTTAATTGTTTTAATAGCTTTTTGCAATATCCTAATTGTCTGTGCAAATTAAGTTTTGCACATAATCGTAGCGGGGGGTTACTTGCAAATTTAATATTTGCAATGGCTAAGGCGGTGGGCTTTTATGCAATATCCTAATTTTCTGGGGGGCTTTCTGCAAATCCCTAACCATAACTGCCCCCGACGACCGTGCGCTGTCGTCGTCTCCGACGACGATCACCGAAACCCTAACCCTGATCCTAATTTCTAGCCCTAATCCCACCGCCCTAGGGTTCTATAAATAGCCCCTGACCCCCTAGACCCTAATCCTAGACTCCATGACCACCACAGCCCCCTACGCCGCCGCAACCAACCCATCTTCTCCGACGAGACTCGCCGGAGTTCGCCCTAACCTAGCCCGACGCCTACACGCCACTTCGACAGTCCCGACCACCACCATTCGACGCGTCTCTCTGAGACGATTGCAGCGCCACCACTCCGCCACCGTCCCGACCACTTCTCCGTCGTCCTCGGCCTTCGAAACACCTCCCAATCGCCGGACACGTGAGTAGCAGAACTCGAATCGTGTCGTGCGTGTCTCGTTTTCACGCACGAGACTCGCCAGGACACGACGAACCTAATGCTGTGCTCGGACACGCGAGACTGAGCTCGTACGTGTCGTGCATAGCACGGACACGTGGTTTCCTGTGTCCCAAACTGTCCGGACACAGGATCGTTTTTTATTATTTTTTTTGTATATTAACTCGTTTAAACCTAAATAAAACTAACATAAAACCTATTCCTAACACAGCGGGCCGCTGGCCCACTGGCCAGCGCGCAGTGATCAAACACCCCCCCCGCTAGCCCGAGTTCGAGCCCCCTTTCTGTTTCTTTTTTTCTTTTCTTTTCTGTTATCTTTTCTTTTTCTTTTTATTTTGTATTTATATATATATATATGTATATATATTAATATATATGTATATGTATATACTATTTTTATTAACATTATTTAATATATATGTATATATTTTATAGTTAGTAAATTTTATATATATATGTTTATATATACATTTTCCTATGTATATATATATATATTATATATATACACTATATTATTAAGTGTGTTCTTATATATATATATATATTTGTATATATATATATATATATATATATATACTTTATAAATTAAGTATTTTTCTCTTACATATATATATGTACTTTTAAAACATATGTATGCATATTTTTACTATGCATAACTTTACCTTATTAAAATAATAATATTTATTTTGACTATTACCAAACTGTATTTTATTGTATTTAAATTACTGCAACCATTTGGTGTCCAAGCCTAGCATGGGTATTTGGGCTCAAATGTGTTTTCATACATTCAAGACCTGTACAAGTCATATTGGACTTGATTCATGGCCTTGGGTCCTGTATTTGAACTTTGGTTCAAATTATATACATGGACAAAATACGCAGATAATTAATTATTGTGTGCAATGCTGTTTTTGATTTTCTAAAAATACTCAAAGTATTGCTAAAATTATGGAAAAATAGTTTTTAGATACTTTGTTAAGTTAGCTAATTTAGTATAATTTTTGTAGTATTTAATTTACTGTTTTGCCACTAGGTTGGCATATGAAACCAAAACTCATTTTCTGTATACTTAGGAAAACTGATTTTTATAAAATATTTGTACTGGTTAATAAATTCCAAAAAAATTATAATAAATTTCTATGATTAACAAGGATCACTTTAGTACTTTACTTTAAGAAAAACTAGGCTTTTTGCCTATCTCTAAAATTGTTAGAACACAATAATCTTTTGATTTATTTATTGATTAATTACGACTTGTAGCTTTTTGTGTTATTTGGAGTTTTAGTCGTGTTGAACCCCATCCCTCACTAGTATAAAGACCCTAGAAAGTTAGTTAACATAGTGTGTCACCCCACATTGGTCTCCTATGCCAAGTCATTATTTTGGCTAGGTGCCCAGTCACAAGTCGTGTTTCACAAATTAGTGTCCTAGTGTCTTAGCTTAGTGTAAAACTAAGTTGTTGCATTTACTTCTACAGTGACGAGCTACCAGACATCTATAGCATTGTTATCGCAGCTTGTTTTGTTTTGCTTTGCTAGAGGCAAGTACTTTCTACGAACTTTACATACTGCTATAAATCATAAAACTGTGAATCACCAACCATGTTAAATGCTGATCCTTGGGGTAGCAAGTTAGAACTTCACATGTTGTATACTTTCAGTTTCTACCATGTTTATACAGTATCTCATAATCTCTTACATGCTTAAATAACGGGTTAAGGGGAAACTGCTAGTAGTGTACGTGATCATGACCCCCTTCTCCGTATGTATTTACCGAGCACCGTTACATTCTATATGTATCTGTGTCGTATGTCTGGTCCCGCGTTTGTGTATGGATATACACCGATGCCGTTATGTGTACGTATGTGCACATCAGAAAATTGATATGTACCGCTGTACATCCTGATTACCTATTGACTGATCACTCACCTACTACAGTTTTAAACTTTAAAATGTATATCTATCGCCATGCTAAAACATACCTAAAACTGAACCAACATGATATGTCATTTCCTTTTCATCACATGATCAGTATTATATGTTTGCTAGATTTAGTGCTTGCTCCCGTCCTGACAGGATAACGTTGTAGGTGTCCTTACTGAGGAGGAGTTACTCTGTGACACATACTATGGAGATACTGCCGAGGACTCGGCTCTGCTTTACGAGGATGTTCCTGCAGGGAACCTCGCCTAGTTGTCTTTTGTTTACTTAGACTTTTGAGAGTAGACATGTATTAGACTATATCATTTTGTAACTGGACATGTATCCAGTTTTATATTTCAGTTTACTTGTACTTGGAAATTTTACTATATACGACGACTTTTGTGTTTGGAGCATTTATGATTCTTCTTCACTTATAGAACTGTTAGCACATTTAGTCTTATCCTGTTGTCTTTAGAACAGCTTACTACGTTTTATCTCAACGTAGGCTGGGCATGACTCGGCCTGGCCCAACAATTTGGGTAGCGGGTCGTGACATGTTTTTAGTGGTGGCCCACGCAGGTCCCGACTAAACTGTTTGGTTACGTTATTGTACCAAGCATGCCTGCAATTAGGAACTTAAGGTAATTAGACAACATTAGGAAAGACGCTTAGAACACTTAGAGGAATGCTAGGATTGTAACATAGGAAATACATCACATGTTTGCTATTATAATTAGATTTTCTTGCATATGATTGCTTGCTTTAAATAAGTCCTTATAAGTCTTTTTATGTGTAATTTAGATGGTGCTTACTCGCTCGTCCCAGTATGTTACCCCCGAGAATGGGGCCCTCCATATCCAGTCAGCTGACCAGTTGACTGATGCACCTTCACCTACCACATTCCCCCACTCCACAGATCCACAGACCCAGATACCACCTTCCACATCCCAGTCCCAGCAGGACCCGATACTTCCACCACCCCCTATCACTATACCCACCCAGGCTTCCGTCACTCTCGACAGGACCCAGCTGCTCACACTGATCCAGGGGTTCCTAACGACCCATCAGGAGCAGACTACCCTACTCCGCCAGAGCATAGAGCGTTCTGAGGGACGTCCCGTGGTCCCACCACATGTAGAGCCACGGCAGAGAGCGGGGACGGTCAAGGACTTCATGGGTCTGAATCCCAAGGAGTTCTCAGGGACTGAGGGCATAGTAGTAGCTGATGACTGGCTAGATTCTGTAGAGAGGAAGCTTCTGGGAGTTAGGATGCCGGATGACCTTCAGGTCGAGGCAGCAGGATTTCTGCTGATAGACTTAGCCGGAGTCTGGTTCAGGAATGAGCCGTTGTTTGCGAGAGGTAGAGCCACCTGGGACCAGTTCAAGACCCAGTTCAAGAAGAAATTCTTCTCGACCACTGCTAGAGTAGCCATGGGGCTACGATTCCAGAACATCCAGCAGGGGAACCGTTCTGTTGATGACTATGCGGGAGAGTTTAGTCGCCTGAGCCGTTTTGCTCCTAGTCTGGTTGCTGATCCAGAGGAGATGACCCGTAGGTTTTGCCATGGTCTAGTCCCAGACATTGGCATCCTTATAGTGGCGAACGGTACGACTGACTACTATCAGAGCCTAGAGTTAGCTCGGAGCATTGAGGAGCGTCTTCTGTCTAGCAAGAGGCCGGCTTCTGTACACCATGAGGGACCGTCCAAGCGTCAGGCTTTCCAGCAGAGAGTGCCGACGCCACAGCAGACTTACCGTCCCCCTACACCACATCATCAGACCCCGCCAGTTAGAGCCCCGGGACCCCGACAGCAGCCGAAGGAAGGTTTTTGTGCATTCTGCAGGAGGATAGGCCACGACGCTTCCATCTGCAGGAAGAAGTTGGGGCAGTGTTTGGCTTGTGGGTCTGCCACCCATCAGCTTCGAGAGTGCCCAGTAGCGAAGACTAGAGGACCGCTCCCGACTCAGCAGCAGAGGTTCGGGCAGCATCTGCAGCAGCAGAAGGGACCTCAGGGGAGGGTTTATAGTCTAGCCGTTGAGCCGGAGCCGGAGCAGGTTTCGGAGCCGGATTACTTAGCTGACGTCATCACAGGTCATATTTATTTGCATACTTTTCTAGCTGTATGTTTGTTTGATTCTGGTGCATCTCATAGCTTCCTATCATTAGAGTTTATGCATAAACATCATCTAGTAGCTACACCTACTGCGGAGATTAGTAGAGTGATGACGGAAGGAGGACCAGTGCCTATTAGATCTATCTATAGGTGTTCTATTTTTATAGCCGGGAGAGAGTTCAGAGGGCGATTCTTTGTGATGCCGCTCCCCGGTTATGATATCATATTGGGGATGGACTGGCTTAGCTATGCCCATGCATCTATAGATTGCCATGAGGGTAGTATTGTGTTCAGTCCCCCAGGCACAGCACCATTCAGTGTCAGGAGGACAGGGCCGGAGATCAGCCTAGAGCCGAACTGTTGTGCTACAGTCGGGGACGCAGTACCGCCACACCCTATCATTAGGGAGTTTATGGATGTATTCCCAGAGGATCTTCCAGGACTTCCGCCTGACAGAGATGTGGAGTTCACTATAGATCTAGTACCGGGTTTATCACCAGTATCCCGGGCTTGCTATAGAGTGAATCCCAAGGAGGCCATAGAGATGAAAGAGCAGATTGATGACCTGTTGAAAAAGGGTTTCATTCGATCCACTGCTTCTCCATGGGGAGCGCCAGTGCTCTTTGTGCCTAAGAAGGATGGTACAGTCCGGTTGTTTATTGATTACCGGGCTTTGAATGCCATCACCATCAAGAACAAATATCCTCTGCCCAGGATAGATGATTTGTTCGACCAGTTGAGCGGGGCGAAGGTGTTTTCCAGGATAGACTTGAGATCCGGGTACCACCAGGTGAAGGTTAGGCCAGCAGACATCCAGAAGACGGCGTTCAACACGAAGTACGGGCAGTACGAGTTTCTGGTGATGCCATTTGGTCTCACAAATGCGCCAGCTGTCTTTATGAACTTGATGAATAAGACATTTCACCAGTATCTGGATAAGTTCGTCGTGGTGTTTATCGACGACATCCTGATATACTCGAAGACGCCGGAGGAGCATGCAGAGCACTTGCGGACAGTTTTGGAGATTCTGAGGCAGGAAAGATTGTTTGCCAAATTGCCGAAGTGCGAGTTCTTTTTAGACCGAGTGGAGTTTCTCGGCCATGTAGTCACTGGAGATAGAATCTCGGTGGATCCCAGGAAGATTGCTGCAGTTGAGACGTGGAAGGCTCCGACATCAGTTTCAGAGATCAGGAGCTTTCTGGGTTTAGCAGGCTATTACAGAAAGTTCGTCCAGGACTTTGCTAGGATAGCTGAACCCATGACGAAGCTGACGCGGAAGGACGCAGAGTACATCTGGTCAGAGGACTGCCAGGCGGCATTTGAGGAGCTGAAGAGGAGACTGACGACCGCTCCAGTTCTGACTTTACCTTCAGGTTCTGGAGGTTTCACCATATACAGCGATGCTTCTGGGAAGGGGCTAGGATGTGTCCTACAGCAGCATGGGAAAGTGATTGCTTATGCATCTAGGCAGTTGCGGACTCATGAGAGAAATTATCCTACCCATGACCTAGAGTTAGCTGCGGTGATCTTTGCACTCAAGTTATGGAAATATTACTTATACGGAGAGCGTGTGGAAATCTTTACTGACCACAAAAGCTTGAAGTATGTGTTCACGCAGAAAGAGCTGAACATGAGGCAAAGACGATGGTTGGAGTTGATGAAGGACTTCGACATCGATTTACAGTATCACCCCGGGAAGGCAAATGTGGTGGCAGATGCGCTGAGCAGGCATCCGATGGCATGGTACCTGATGATTGATCGGCATTTGCGGGAGGATCTGGAGAAGCTCGGTATCGAGCTAGTTCGGCCAGGATCAGTGATATAGATGATGGCGCTTGACATTCAGTCAGGTTTGATGGAGCAGATCTGGGAGGCACAGTCTACAGATGAGAGTCTTCGCAGACTTCGACCCCATGCATTAGCTGGATTGCTGGATGACTTCACTATAGCGGAGGATGGATCCCTGAGGCATGGCAGCCGATTGTGCGTGCCGAAGGAAGAGCTAGTAGAGGCAGTTTTGCAGGAGGCACACCGATCGAGATATTCTATTCACCCTGGTGCTAACAAGATGTACCGTGACTTACGGGAACATCTTTGGTGGCACGAGATGAAGAGGGATGTATCACGTTTCATCTCGAGATGCCTAGTTTGCCAGCAGGTCAAGGCGGAGCGCCAGAGGCCAGCTGGTTTGTTGCAGCCGTTACCCATTCCCGAGTGGAAGTGGGAACATATTACGATGGACTTCGTTTCAGGGCTTCCTCGTTCCCAAGGAGGGAAGGATGCCATCTGGGTCATCGTAGACAGGCTGACAAAGTGTGCGCACTTCATACCCTTCAAGGTGGGGCTTTCCACCGAGAAGTTGGCGGAGCTATACATGCAGCAGATAGTTCGCCTACACGGAGTGCCAGTGAGCATCGTGTCAGACAGAGACAGTAGATTCACCTCCCACTACTGGAGGAGCTTGCAGGAGGAATTGGGCAGTAGGCACAAGTTCAGTACGGCGTACCACCCACAGACAGATGGGCAGTCCGAGAGGACGATACAGACACTGGAGGATATGCTGAGGACTTGCGTGCTGGACTTCGGAGGATCATGGGAGAGCCATCTGCACTTGGTAGAGTTTTCATACAACAACAGCTACCAGGCCAGTATTGGTATGTCTCCTTTCGAGGCGCTTTATGGACGACGGTGCTGGACACCGCTCTTTTGGGATGATGTCGGAGACAGAGTTATGCTTGGGCCAGAGATGATCACGGATGCAGTAGAGAAAGTCGGGATGATCAGAGATAGGCTCAGAGTAGCTCAGGACAGGCAGAAACACTGGGCTGATGCTAGTCGCAGACCGATGGAGTTCGCAGACGGTGATATGGTGCTAGTGAAGATATCACCTACCAGAGGGACGATCCGGTTCGGACGAGGAGGGAAGCTGAGCCCCAGATATATCGGGCCGTTCGAGGTACTTGGCAGGATCGAAGAGGTAGCTTACAGGGTTGCACTTCCACCCAACCTAGCAGGAGTTCACGACGTCTTTCACGTATCTCAGCTGAGGAGATATGTTCCAGACCCCAGTCATGTGCTAGATCATTCAGAGTTGGAGGTCGGACCGAGCCTTACAGTTTCTGAGCAGCCAGTGGAGATATTAGACAGGAGAGAGAAGAGGCTGAGGAACAAGGTTATACCCCTAGTGCGAGTAGCTTGGAGCCGTCACTCCCCAGGTGAATCTACTTGGGAGAAGGAGTCGGACATGAGGGAGAGATACCCTTACTTGTCGATCCAACCGCTGCGAGGGAACCACCCGTTCCCGCTTGATACCTTAGAGGTTAGTTTCGATCGCAGCCTTAGTCATTTTGTTGCATTACTTGCTATGTTAGAATATTGTCGGGTCTTCAATCCTTGTGAATTTCGAGGACGAAATTTTTCAAGGAGGAAAGACTTGTAAGCCCCTGTTTTTCAAATTCTAGTTAAATTAGTGTTAATTAATTATTAATGTCATTTTTAGCTTTAAAATATTTATTATGACTTTTAGGATTTTTTTCTAGAATTTTTAAATAAATTTTTAATGAGTTTTAAATACAAAAATATCACTTTGCAATTTTTTAAAATGTTTTAATACCATTCTGTAATTTTTAAAATTGTTTTTATATCACTATGCAATTATTTTAATTGTTTTAATAGCTTTTTGCAATATCCTAATTGTCTGTGCAAATTAAGTTTTGTACATAATCGTAGCGGGGGGTTACTTGCAAATTTAATATTTGCAATGGCTAAGGCGGTGGGCTTTTATGCAATATCCTAATTTTCTGGGGGGCTTCCTGTAAATCCCTAACCCTAACTGCCCCCGACGACCGTGCGCTGTCGTCGTCTCCGACGACGATCACCGAAACCCTAACCCTAATCCTAATTTCTAGCCCTAATCCCACCGCCCTAGGGTTCTATAAATAGCCCCTGACCCCCAGACCCTAATCCTAGACTCCACGACCACCACAGCCCCCTACGCCGCCGTAACCAACCCATCTTCTCCGACGAGACTCGCCGGAGTTCGCCCTAACCTAGCCCGACGCCTACACGCCACTTCGACAGTCCCGACCACCACCATTCGACGCGTCTCTCTGAGACGATTGCAGCGCCACCACTCCGCCACCGTCCCGACCACTTCTCCGCCGTCCTCGGCCTTCGAAACACCTCCCAATCGCCGGACACGTGAGTAACAGAACTCGAATCGTGTCGTGCGTGTCTCGTTTTCACGCACGAGACTCGCCAGGACACGACGAACCTAATGCTGTGCTCGGACACGCGAGACTGAGCTCGTACGTGTCGTGCATAGCACGGACACGTGGTTTCCTGTGTCCCAAACTGTCCGGACACAGGATCGTTTTTTATTATTTTTTTGTATATTAACTCGTTTAAACCTAAATAAAACTAACATAAAACCTATTCCTAACACAGCGGGCCGCTGGCCCACTGGCCAGCGCGCAGTGATCAAACACCCCCCCCGCTAGCCCGAGTTCGAGCCCCCTTTCTGTTTTTTTTTCTTTTCTTTTCTGTTATCTTTTCTTTTTCTTTTTATTTTGTATTTATATATATATATATATATGTATATATATTAATATATATGTATATGTATATACTGTTTTTATTAACAGTATTTAATATATATGTATATATTTTATAGTTAGTAAATTTTATATATATATGTTTATATATACATTTTCCTATGTATATATATATTATATATATATACACTATATTATTAAGTGTGTTCTTATATATATATATATTTGTATATATATATATATATACTTTATAAATTAAGTATTTTTCTCTTACATATATATATATGTACTTTTAAAACATATGTATGCATATTTTCACTATGCATAACTTTACCTTATTAAAATAATAATATTTATTTTGACTATTACCAAACTGTATTTTTATTGTATTTAAATTACTGCAACCATTTGGTGTCCAAGCCTAGCTTGGGTATTTGGGCTCAAATGTGTTTTCACATATTCAAGACCTGTACAAGTCATATTGGACTTGATTCATGGCCTTGGGTCCTGTATTTGAACTTTGGTTCAAATTATATACATGGACAAAATACGCAGATAATTAATTATTGTGTGCAATGCTGTTTTTGATTTTCTAAAAATACTCAAAGTATTGCTAAAATTATGGAAAAATAGTTTTTAGATACTTTGTTAAGTTAGCTAATTTAGTATAATTTTTGTAGTATTTAATTTACTGTTTTGCCACTAGGTTGGCATATGAAACCAAAACTCATTTTCTGTATACTTAGGAAAACTGATTTTTATAAAATATTTGTACTGGTTAATAAATTCCAGAAAAATTATAATAAATTTCTATGATTAACAAGGATCACTTTAGTACTTTACTTTAAGAAAAACTAGGTTTTTTGCCTATCTCTAAAATTGTTAGAACACAATGATCTTTTGATTTATTTATTGATTAATTACGACTTGTAGCTTTTTGTGTTATTTGGAGTTTTAGTCGTGTTGAACCCCATCCCTCACTAGTATAAAGACCCTAGAAAGTTAGTTAACATAGTGTGTCACCCCACATTGGTCTCCTATGCCAAGTCATCATTTTGGCTAGGTGCCCAGTCACAAGTCGTATTTCACAAATTAGTGTCCTAGTGTCTTAGCTTAGTGTAAAACTAAGTTGTTGCATTTACTTCTACAGTGACGAGCTACCAGACATCCATAGCATTGTTATCGCAGCTTGTTTTGTTTTGCTTTGCTAGAGGCAAGTACTTTCTACGAACTTTATATACTGCTATAAATCATAAAACTGTGAATCACCAACCATGTTAAATGCTGATCCTTGGGGTAGCATGTTAGAACTTCACATGTTGTATACTTTCAGTTTCTACCATGTTTATACAGTATCTCATAATCTCTCACATGCTTAAATAACGGGTTAAGGGGAAACTGCTAGTAGTGTACGTGATCATGACCCCCTTCTCCGTATGTATTTACCGAGCACCGTTACATTCTATATGTATCTGTGTCGTATGTCTGGTCCCACGTTTGTGTATGGATATACACCGATGCCATTATGTGTACGTATGTGCACATCAAAAAATTGATATGTACCGCTGTACATCCTGATTACCTATTGACTGATCACTCACCTACTACAGTTTTAAACTTTAAAATGTATATCTATCGCCATGCTAAAACATACCTAAAACTGAACCAACATGATATGTCATTTTCTTTTCATCACATGATCAGTATTATATGTTTGCTAGATTTAGTGCTTGCTCTCGTCCTGACAGGATAACGTTGTAGGTGTCCTTACTGAGGAGGAGTTACTCTGTGACACATACTATGGAGATACTGCCGAGGACCCGGCTCTGCTTTACGAGGATGTTCCTGCAGGGAACCTCGCCTAGTTGTCTTTTGTTTACTTAGACTTTTGAGAGTAGACATGTATTAGACTATATCATTTTGTAACTGGACATGTATCCAGTTTTACATTTCAGTTTACTTGTACTTGGATATTTTACTATATACGACGACTTTTGTGTTTGGAGCATTTATGATTCTTCTTCACTTATAGAACTGTTAGCATATTTAGTCTTATCCTGTTATCTTTAGAACAGCTTACTACGTTTTATCTCAATGTAGGCTGGGCATGACTCGGCCTGGCCCAACAATTTGGGTAGCGGGTCGTGACAACAATGCATCTAACAACTTCAAGCGCCTGAACCCTCCTTTCTTTAATGGAACTGAAGATGCTATTTCTACTAATGCATGGCTTCAGGACACAGAGGTTATCCTGAAAGCAGCTAAAATTCCTGAGGATGAAAAGGTGGCCGTTGTGCACCTACAACTATTGGACTTAGCCCACACCTGGTGGACGATGCTAGCAGTGGGTTTGGTGACGCCTGTCTTATGGGCGGTATTCAGCGACAAGTTCCAGGCGAAGTATTTTGATGCAGTAGCTCGCTATGATCTGCAGACGAGATTCACCAATCTTAAGCAGATGGGAAGGACGGTCGATGGATATGCGGTCGAGTTTTCTAGGTTTAGTCGGTTTGCTTCCACCTTGGTGGCAACCGAATTGGACCGAGCCTAGCGATTTCAGCAGGGACTCCACCTTGAGATCATTATATCAGTGGAGCAGTTTGAGCACCAGACGTTTGATGTCGTCTTGCGAGAAACGAAGAGGCATGAATATACTTCGCAGAGGATTGTAGATAGAAGCGGAGGACGGAAGAGGTCCCATGGACATATGTCCAGTCATCCGCACCAGCCCCGGCAGCTAGGGCTTTGACTATTGGAGCTCTTAGGAGGGCGACCACAGTTTCGTCAGTTCAGCACTCGACACCAACGTATCCTCAGCAGCAGAAGCAGAAGTAATCTTCCGCAATGGGCTGCTCTCATTGTGGGAAACCAGGACATGTAGTATCAGAGTATCGTAGAGCCCAGGGATTGTGCTTGGCTTGTGGGGCATCGGACAACAAGATAGGGTCCTGTTCGAATAGAGCCAGTTCATTATCATCAAACCTAACCAGTCCATCAGTTAGGGGTCCAGCACCAGTGCAGCAGCAGTACCAACCTCCGAGGCCATTGCCGCCTCAGGCTCAGCAGTATGCTTAAGCTCAGATTCAGAACAAACGAGATGTCACCAGCAGAGGGGACCAGCACCAAGAGGACAAGGTCAGGCTATGGCTCTGACGGTAGAAGAAAAATTGGCATCAAGTGAGGTGGTGACAGGTACCATTCTCGTCAACTGTAAAACCCCTAAATTTTTACTATATTTTTAGTTTTGATTTTTTTGTTATACATCGCATAGTCGTATTGTAGGTCGTGCGAGAATTTACGTTTTTCGTATTTACTCGTCGAGTGCGAATATGTGTGAGGTACATATTTTTAGAAAAATAGTTTTTGATTTTATTATCGGTGATGGTTTCAAAATAATATATATAATAATTATTTTTATTAAGAGTTGTGAAAAGTATCTATCGAGATTGGCAAAACTTATTATTTTAATTATTTATAAAATACCATCTTATTTTAATAGTGCTAAATTAGAAAACTAGATTTATGAGAATATTCTACTTGTATAAAGCACATGAAAACTATTTCATGTATATTTTCAAATTTATTTTTATTATTTATAATAAATTATTTAGCAAGAAGGTATTTTAAATATTGAATGTTTATGTTTATTTTCAAAAATTTGATCTAAATTATTAAAATGTATTTCAAAGATGTTTCCTATTTTATATAAAATATTTATTCTCATTTTCGAAATTATTATGCTATTTAATTAAAAATGTAGTTTGAAATTATTTCCTATTAATACTTAAATATTTATTATGATTTTCGAAATTATTAATTATTATTATAAAAAGGTAATTTGAACTTAATTGTGATAATTTAAATGGTGATTTATTTTATTTATTTATTTTAAATAGTTTAATTTAAATATGTAATTTATCTATATTGGATTTGGATTTAGATATAAATTTAAATTTAATAGCAAATTATCTATTTGGGTTTAAAATAAATCCTAATCTTTATCCAACTGGGAATTTCCACATCCTATAAATAGGCAGGTACTCCTCCATAAATTCCTCACGTCCACAAATTTTCCACAACTAGAATTCGTGCATCGTGTCCGTGTCCCCCTTTCCATCTACTATAGTTTATTTCTAATACAAATACAGAAATTCTCTCCGTGTCCGACATGTCGGACACCCCGTCCCGTGTCTCACAGGACACGACGGTAGCCCTCTACCCCTAGCAACACCCTATCCTAATCCCCGTCGGTCACCGCTATAGCCTCCACCACTTGCGGCCTGTCCCCGACCATCTCCATGTCAGACCCCGACGAACACACAACACCTCCACCCACGCCGAAACATATACCACCACCACCCTAGCTACCACTGTGGCAGCCCCCTCCATTGTCGCCATCCGGTTACCCTCACCCTGTCACCCGATCCCGACAATCACCACTACCATCCTCCGACGGTCGATCCCGATACACCAACAACCAGCCCCAATACTCCCTCCTCCTGATCAAACCACCGCCACCACACACGCACCACCATGACAGCCACCGGCCGGAAACCCCCAATCCGCCACCAACAACAACAACAAATTAGAAATAGGAAGCGCTCACCTGGATCCCTCTGCCGCCTCGACGCCACAATTTTGTCGCCGCCACCTTCTCGTGAAACCCCTACCGAGCCACTCCTCCGTGCCAACTCTGGCAGAGAGCCAGTGAGCCCACCGCCAGCGCTCGAACTCGAGCGTCTCTCCTCGCCGGTCGACCTCTGCCGTACCTCTCGACAGCGCTGAGCGCCGGAGGTCCGTTCGGCCGATGATCACCCTAGGTCTTGCCACGGCCGAGCAACTTACGTCGACTGTGCCGCTCTCTCGCGACCTTCGATGAAGCCCTTCCCTTTTTCCTTCCTTCCGAGCTCGCCACAGCCGAGCCGGCACCACCACGAGCGCGAACCGCTCCAGCACCGGAACCTCCATGCCCCGATACCTTCGTCGTGCGTGCAACCCCTCTCCGCCGAAGCAACCACCCATCTCCGCCTCTCCATGGCGCCACCCTCCGCTGGCGTCGTACTCCGTCGGCGGGCCCGGCTCCGCCGAGCGCACACTCGTACGATGGAAACCCCCCTCCACCGTGTTCCTCTACAGCCTCCGGCGCAGTCCGCAGTCACCGGCGACTTTGCCCCTTCCCTTCCGCCTGACCTCACAGTCCCAGATCTGCCCATCTCCTTCGAGCGTGCCGCCCTTGCCACCGCAACTCTCTCCCTCTCGCTCAAACTCTCTTCCCTCCCTCTGCTCTAAATGAGGAATTGGGTTTTTTTCGATTTTTTTTATTATCAGTATTATTTTTTTAGTTTTATTATTATTATTATTATTATTTTTGAAGAGTCATATAGATATATATGTATGGTATTATATAGTTCTTAAATAAAAAGATAAAATTTTCAAGTTGTTGCATATAAATTATTTTTAAGTATTTACGTAGAGATATTTGGACTAATAAAATAAATAGTTCATATATTTGCTAATAAAACTCTTTTCAACTAAGATTTTAGCACAAATAATTTTCTAGACTTTCGAAATATTTACTTAAAATATTTTGATGTGAGTAGTCTAAGTCTATTTTCAAAATAAGTTTATAAACCCTAAATAGATTATTTGATTAATTTATTTATTTAAAAATATAGACTTCTATCTCAAATTCTATCCTGACCACCTTAAGGTTTTTCCTAAAAGCGATTTTTGTATTTCTTTCAAATATATATCTAGAAACTATTTTTACTAATACTATATATTATTCAAGTATTATAATAATATATATTTTATTTATCAAAATTTTTTTGGATTATCCTTATCCTCCTGGTCGTGACAAATCCTATTATCCTTAATTACTCGTCAATTCTGTAACTCTCCCACTCGACCCTAACTAAATTGACCGTTCTGGACCCGATGGAATACTCCGTGTCGTCAACAGAGGCTCCCTTGCATAATTGTAATACCAAAGTCGATCTTGTGCTACCTTTATTGTACCATACCAGGCAGCTCACTAGGCGTCGCAACATGCAAATATACCTTGCTAATTAACTGTTAAATTATTTATTTTCTGTATTATTTACTTTGTTTCATATTGTTAGTTTCCTTTGATATAAACTGCGCGTCCAAGCCACACTTGGGTGCAAGCGACTCTATTAGTCGTTTTACTTTACTATATGTATGTTAACTTAGTGTTAGCGGACTACCTTCATTTTGTAGGATATTCTTATATCTTTTTTGGCCATGACACACACACTACACGGTTGGAGACATGTTGCTAGGGACACGACTTATGGACTGGCCCTCTCTATAGTCGTGTGACGGATAGATGATCGTAACTGCTATGACTAGGGTTTTAGAGACTCAAGCAGTTACAAAACTGGACGAGCCATGGACATGACTTGAACAGTATGGAAAATACTGGGGGAGGACAGTTGCTAGTGCGTATGGGAATCCAAACAGGTAAATCACAGTCTCCGGATGGAACTGTGGCAATTTATTTACAGATGCCCTCTAACATTTTGGACTTTACGGACGGATACGGATTACTGGATGCCAATTACGTACACATAGCCTAAAATCCTACCCATGCGCATGAAAGTTATCCTCTAAATTGCACATTAGGTGGTTAGAATCTCCTTTGCATATTTGTGTCTAGGATAGTCTTTTATATATTATTTTATTATTCTGACAGTTCAAATTAGCTTGTTCTTCCTGTATCTTGCTACGTCCGTCTGAGGACCTGGTTATTCCCCAGGTGTGTGCTTTCATGATTCACTGCAGGTGTTCTAGCCAAGGCCGTGATTCTCTCCATTCCTTCGAAGACAATTGCGCTTGGTTTGTCTTGCTATTTTATGGATCGATTCTTGTATATTTCTTTCATTGAGATAGTTGGTAGTGGACTTTGTCTCCGCCCAACGATTGTATCATAAATATTCGAGTTGATATTATTATTCTTTTCATTGTGGATGAGATTTAGTTTGTCTTGGATTACTACATTTTATAGCTTATGTATACATACAAGGCCCCTGTACTTCGTATATATATAGCTGGCATGTCAACGTTCCTAGTCCTACGTATATTGGGATTGGGGCGTTACATATTTTTGTGGTGGCCCATGCAGGTCAAGATAAATTGTTTGGTTACTTTACCGTACCAAGCAAGCCTGCGGATAGGATTAGAGTCTAGAATCTCATTCACATACTTGACCTCCTCGATTCTATTTGTCCTTGATTTGCATCTTGCTTGATTTCCTCTACCGTTAATTCTTATCCTTCTTTCGTGCTTGATGTTGGTTAGAAAGGTAATCCATACTAGGTAGACTTGTCCCATTGTCCCATCACCCTACTAGTTTAACTCTTGTAAGTTGGGTAGATACCTCACGACCTAACATTTCTTTTTCCTTGTGACCCATATTAACATGATTACTTAGACTATAGCCTTATAGGACCCTAACGTATCTAGCCCACCAAGCCTTAGACAAAAGACAGTAGGATGAATGTATAGGAACAATCACATGACAAGACTTAGATTCTTAAGGAGTGAACTAATTCTACTTTATTTCAATTTTACGCTCTCGTGCCTATGTTTTTACCATCGTGACTAATGCTGCTAAATAGCCTAATTTTTACAAGCTTACTTTTTTTTCAAGCTTGTTCAAGAACATATATTTTATTGGGGGCCCCCACTAACTTATTGTCTACTCAGAACCGGTGCATGATGGTCTGATCAACCTAGTGCACTTTGGTTGTGCTTTCATGATTCACTGCAGGTGTTCTAGCTAAGGCCGTGATTCTCTCCATTCTTTCAAAGACAATTGTGCTTGGTTCGTCTTTCTATTTTATGGATCGATTCTTGTACATTTCTTTCATTGAGATAGTTGGTAGTGGACTTTGTCTCCGTCCAACGATCATATCATAAATATTCGAGTTGATTTTATATTATTATTCTTTTCATTGTGGATGAGATTTAGTTTGTCTTGGATTACTATATTTTACAGCTTATGTATATATACAAGGCCCCTGTACTTCGTATGTATACAACTGGCATATCTACGTTCCTAGTCCTACGTATATTGGGACTGGGGCGTTACATCAACTCTTTTCCAGCATCAGTATTATTTGATTCAGGTGTATCGCATTCATTTATGTCTGTATGATTCGTAACACGGATAGGACTGGAGCCCGAGTCATTATTAGTAAGGCTCAATATACTTACAGGTAACCGTCTTGTGGGAGTAGATAGAGTCTATTTCTTGTGCCGAATCGTAGTTAGCGGTAGAGAGTTTCCCGCTAGATTGATAGAATTTTTGATGGACGATTATGATATGGTTCTAGGAATGGATTGGTTGAAGGATCAATACGCAAGAATAGACTGCCATATTGGCCGGATTATTTTTGGTATTTTAGGCGAACCAGACTTTTTATTTTCCAGAGGCGAAGTAGAACATTCTCCACCAGTCTTGCGGATGGTAGTAGCAGTAGTAGTTCAATTTTCCAGAGTAGTAGAAGAGTTTTCTGATGTATTTTCTGAAGAGCTTCCAGGCATGCCTCCAGAGAGAGAGATAGAGTTCACCATTGATTTGCTTCCAGAGATGGCACCGGTGTCAGAGAGAGTCTACAGAATGGTGTCTTCAGAGTTAGAGATCTTGTACCAGATGATTGAAGAACTCAGAACCAAGGGATTCATTCGTGCTAGTGGATCACCTTGGGGAGCCCCGATACTCCTTGTGAAAAAAAGGATGGTACGTCAAGATTATGTGTTGATTATCGTACCTTGAACTCTGTAACAATCAAGAACAGATATCCTCTACCAAGGATAGATGACTTATTTGATCAGCTCCGAGGAGTGGCAGTATTCTTGAAGATTGACTTGCGATTAGGGTACCATTAGATCAGAGTTAGAAAGCAAGACATCCAGAAGACAGCATTCAGATCAAGATATGGGCATTGGGAGATCCTTGTTATGTCATTTGGAGCGACCAATGCACCAGCCGTATTCATGGACCTCATGAATCGTATCTTCATGCCTTATTTGGATCAGTTTGTGATAGTGTTTATAGACGACATCTTGGTCTATAGCAAGAGTGAAGTGGAGCATGAGCAGCATCTCCGAGTGGTCCTTCAGATTCTCAGAGAGCACCAGTTGTACGCGAAGTTCAGTAAGTGCGAGTTTTGGCTTGAACGCATATCGTACTTGGGTTACATCATCACCAGAGGTGGAGTGAAAGTGGACCCCCAGAAGATAGTGGCTATAGAGACATGGCCAGTACCCAGTACCGTCACAGAGGTTCGCAGTTTCCTAGGATTGGCTGGCTATTACCGACGATGTGTATTAAACTTTGCTCGAATTTCAGCACCCTTAACTCAGTTGACCCGCAAGGATGTACAGTTTGCTTGGACAGCAGAGTGTTAGAGTTTATTTGAGAAGTTGAAGCGAGGCTTGATGATGGTACCCATTCTCACGCTTCCAGATATGACTGAAGAATTTTTAGTCTATTGTGACGCTTTCGACAAGGGATTAGGATGTGTCTTGATGCATCATGGTAAGGTAGTAGCTTATGCATCACGTCAGCTTCGTGATCATGAGAGGAATTATCCAACCCACGACTTGGAGTTAGCAACAGTAGTTTTCGCACTTAAGCTATGGAGACATTACTTGTATGGAGATCAGGTGGAGATTTTCACCGACCACATGAGTCTTAAGTATGTGTTTACCCAGAAGGATCTCAACATGCGTCAGAGAAGATAGCTAGAGCTACTTGTGGATTATGACATCAACCTGCAGTATCATCCCGGAAAGGCCAACGTAGTAGCAGATGCATTGAGCATAAGAGCTGGAGTTTATTTCCTAACAGCGCAACCAGAGTTATTAGCAGACCTTCAGAAGATGGAGATAAATATAGTTCTCCCTACCAATGTGGCATTGATAGCCAGTATACAAGTTTAATCCAGCATAGTTGAGAGGATCAAGATGGCGCAATCAGCAAATTCCAAGCTACAACGGCTCAGGACAGAATATGAAGCAGGACGAAGACCCGAGTTATACATTCACGAAGATGGTACACTCCGTCATGGAAGGCATTTTTGTGTACCCAGTAGAGATATCAGACAGGAGATCATGGCAGAGGCTCACAGTTCTTAGTATTCAATTCATTCCGGTGGCACGAAGATGTACCGAGACATCCGTCAGCATTTCTGGTGGAATGGCATGAAGAGGGAGATAGCCCGGTTTGTCTTCCGATGTTTAGTTTGCCAACAAGCTAAGACTGAACATCAGAGACCAGCTGGACTTCTTCAACCTTTACCGATGGTAAAATGGAAATAAGAGCACATTACCATGGACTTTGTAACTGGGTTACCTAAATCCCCGGCTAGTAGGGATGCTATATGGGTTTTCGTTGATCGTCTCACGAAGGTAGCTCATTTTCTCCCCTTCAGAATTTTTCAGTCGACGGATCAGCTGGCAGAGATGTACCTCAGGCAGATTGTCAGATTGTATGGAGTGTCAGTTAGTATCATATCAGACAGAGATTCAAGATTTACATCACACTTTTGGCGGAGTCTTCAAGAGAGTTTGGGGACTCGTCTCAAGTTCAATTCAGCTTATCATCCACAGACAGATGGTCAGTCAGAGCACACAATCCAGACTCTTGAAGATATGTTATGGTCTTATACGCTTGACTTCGGTGGTTCGTGGGAAGATCATCTGCATCTAGCAGAGTTCTCCTATAACAATAGTTTTTAGGCCAGTATCCAGATGGCACCCTTTGAGGCCTTATACGTCAGAAAGTGTAGATCCCCATTAGCATGGGATAATGTCAGCGAGAGACAGATGCTTGGTCCAGAGATGGTTACACAGACTATCGAGGTGGTCAGACAAGTCAGAGATCATCTTCGAGTTGTGCAAGATCGCCAGCGCCATTAGGACGATTCTCATCGACGTCCTCTTGAGTTTTCTATCGGTGATCACGTATTCCTTAGTATCTCGTCTATTCATGGAGTCATTTGATTTGGCATACGGGGAAAGCTTAGTCCTAGGTATATAGGGCCGTTTAACATTCTCGAACGAGTAGGTGATGTGTCATATCGTCTCGCTCTTCTGCCGTCGTTACGTGAGGTACATGATGTATTCCATATATCCCAATTGCGATGGTATATCCCGGATCCAAGCCATATCCTTGATCATTCGGAATTGGTTGTTGGTACCAACCTTTCGTATGAGGAAAGGCCCGTATCCATATTGGACCGAAGAGAGAAGGTACTCAAGAACAAGACTATTAGTTTAGTCCGTATTGCTTGGGGTCACCACTCCTTGGGTGAGTCAACGTGGGAGCGTGAGGATGATATCCGCTTGCGATATCTACACCTGTTTGACTCATAAGGTATAATGTCTTCCTTATGCCTTGTGCTTTTAAATTCCTTGCTTGCATGAGTGATTGCTTGATTTGTTGCTAGTCATAGATGGCTTGTGCTTTAGTATAGCTTGCCCCGACATTTCTAACCTCTTGATTAAATTTCGAGGACGAAATTCTTTTAAGGTGGATAGAGTTGTCACTCTCGTTTTCCATTATACGTATTTCCAATGTAGGTATATAGATTTTGACCCGTATTTTATTTACTGTATTTTTGTATTTCTTTATGGCTTGTCTTAATGTATCTTGACCAGGGTTGACCTTGGGTTGGTTTGGTCCAACTTGACTTGTTATGGATGGCTTAGTTTGGTTTATTTTGATGGTTGGTTCAACATGTTGAACCATCCCCTCTCTTTATAAACCCCCAACTACCTTCTCTCTCTTCCTTTACTCTTCATTACTTCTTCTTCTTCTTCCTCCATTACTTTCTCCACCTACCAAGAAACCCTAGGCAAGTGCAACTTGCTTCATGGAGGAACCTAATTCTATTTGTTCTATTGTCTTTCTTACATGATTCTATGACACTTTAGAACTTGGTATTTTTTAATTTGGTGGATATTTTCTTGTAGATCTAATTTTGTGCTATTTATGGTTTTTTTGGGTTTTGATCTATCAAATTTACTTGTTTTCGAAAAATAAGTGTTACAAGTTGTAGCTCCCCTTTCCAAAAAATTTAAAATATTTTTATTATTATTTATTTTATTTAAAGAGTGACTGTTAGATTTTCATAAATAATTATTTAGTTAATTATTACAATAGCGAGCTTTAATCATGATTAAATTTGGAGTACAAGATGACTAAAAATCGTGGCACAGATAGTGCCGTGGCGTGCCTTGACTAGTGTATTAGCCATGCCAGGAAAGACCGAATTATAGTAATGTCCTAACTAGGAAAACCAGGCCAAGTTGCGACTTAACCTTTCTAGATGTTTTAAGTATTTATTAATTAATTTATTGATTTGTAGAAGATCCGGTTGTACCGAACTAGTTTGGACTGGAGTCGAACCAGGCCCAAGCCCATGTACTCGGGTAGTGTGTTTAAGGACATCTATGTAGACATATGGTTGGTACCTATTTCTATTTTATTTTATGGCCTAGTAGGCCATATTACAAATTATGGTTATATTTGAAGTTCTTATTATAATATATATAAATATATAAATAATATCAGTATTAATGTTGATATAGCAATTTAGAGCGTGTACAAGGTTTTCTAGTGGACAGATTATGGGAGTTAACCTTGAGGCTCGTAATCAAAAGTTAATATGTTTAATTACATGATATGTATAGGAGTGAGTTATACAAGGGATTTGTGTATAGATTTATCTAGATTATGTGTTAGTTTTATATAAATTGTATAGGAGTATCAAGATTTATATTTTAGGAAGAGGGTATTAGCTACTAAAGTCATATAAGGTCAATTATTATTATTTTTAAATAAATAAATGTATATGTAAATATATATATATATATATATATATATATATATATAAAATATATATATATATATATATATATATATATATATATATATATATATATATAGATAATATATATATATACATATGGAGAAATAATACCAAGTATAATAAACCCCTTTCATTATCTCACGAGATACCAAAATCTCGTGAGATAATGAATCCCTACTTCACCCGATAGGATGAACCAGCCCAACCCGAGCGTGTGATTCCCCCACAAGCTGGCAAAGCCGAGCAGAAGTGTATATAAATACACAACGTTGTGGAACGAACCCAAAAAGAAACTCTAAACCCTAACTCCTTGACACCAAACCCACGCGTGCCACCCTCCTCGACGCCTGGGCGCCTTCCCTACGTGCGCGCACACCGCCACGCGGCTGCAGGCCGGCCACGGCAGCGCCGATACCCGCGCGCGCATGAAAAGAAGCGACAACAGCATCAACCCAAACGCCCATCTTCGCGTGGGATTATCTCCGTCGTCGTGAAACGATTTCACGAACTACTTGAACAGGTCTGAATCTAACCTATACCTCTTTAAATCCTTTCAAGTAGTTTGGATTTAGACGGCTTAGGGTTCAAGAAAAATCAAACTAAAGTTCGAGACAAATATAGTTTTTCTAGGACAGAACGACTGTCCATGTGCCCCTGTTCGAAGATCGCTCCTTATCAACCTGTCTATAGTTTAAATTTTTTTTGAACAAACTCTTAGACAACCTATAAGGCTTCAAACCCCTTTTCATAGATTCTGATTTTGCCCACTGTACACCGAGAAAATAGATTTAGAAAATAGAGAAATTTTTTTTTTAAAATATTAAAATTTATGAAAAATCTCTCGATACGACGTGCGTCCCGCCAATTCGGGCGACATGGTCACGAACCGAAAGTATCGAAAGGTGCGTAACGGCTTCGTGGTCGTGTGGGCTTTGACGGAATTCAAATTGGTTGCGTGTGCGCGACGAATTTGATACATATTCGTCAAAATTTACCGTATCGGCCTTTGTGCAAATTTCTTAATTACTTTATGCATGTTCGTCAAATCGAGACGAAACTTGTGCCAACATGACCGTATCATTTTTCTGGTCCTGTATGCCAAGTTTGGTTCGATTCTGAGATAGTTGAATCGGAACGCCGTTTTGCAGGCTACACGGTCCCACTCAAGAGGCGATTTTGTGCACGGCCCGCCGAAATCCAACTTTGGACATACGGTTGGGTTCGTATAGAAAAAAATGGACCTATTGACATGTAGTTTGACGACTTTAGAGACCTTTGACTCTGGCACGCTTTTTGGTGCAAAGCGGGTCCAACGGCGGACACCGTTTTGCCCGAAATTACCGTTTTGCCCCTATATTCAGAATTGGACTTAAGGACAGGCAACCTAGCTAATTAGACTATTCTAAGAACATTGGTAATGTCTATTTCAGCATCTGGAGACTGTTGTACGGGTTTTGACTTTTGTGGCACACTGAGTGGTTTGGATTATCGGTTTCACTAGCAGAAGACCACAGGCGAGTACATTTTATTGTTTGTTTTCAGTATTGATCTTTACTATAATCAGTGTTTAGTCGATAGATATGTGATTTCAATTTTCTGTTGATTTTGTTCCTTGTTGTGTCGGGAGGTGAAGTACTAACGATGTGTGATCTGACCTTAGACCGTGTAGATCGTGTAGACCGTGTTTATTATTGCATTTATTTCTTGTTGATAGTGTAACTTTAGACCGTGTAGACCGTGATTATTATTGCATTTAAAACTGTGTAGTTCATGATTATTATTTTATAGATAGTGTTTCTTTATTGCAATATTTTCTGTAGACCGTGTAATTGTAGACCGTGTAACTGTAGACCGTGTAACTTTAGACCGTGTAACTTTAGACCGTATAGACCGTGTCGCATAATTGTCCCGAGACCGATCACATATCAAAGGTACTACAGTGGGTCAGTTGGTGAGTAATTTATTGTATTTTATTTTCTGTTCTTATTATTCAGTTTTATTGTCTTTCCTCATTTTATTTATGAATCATATATCTAAAGGCTAACCTCTGTTGTATAGTCATTTTCATATATTGGAACTGCACTCAATGAATTATACTCGTTCTATTCCTGACTTGAAACCAATATTTTTCAGGTTAGCCGTAGATTCACTTAGCATGGAAGATACGGGGGTACTTGCAGACAAAGGCCTAGAGACTAGCTAGATAGTGGAGTTGTAGCCATTCAAATATTTGTACAAGTTTATATTTTTCAGCAAATATAAACTTGTGAATATTATAAGTTACATTAATTATGTGAATGAGCATTATTTGTGATTTTGATCTTCATGGCCGTGACAGCGTTCTACCGCCGACACTGCGGCGCAGGCTGGCTTGGACACGTCTCGTATCCGTTTTAAAAAAAAGGGTACGGGTCGTGACAAGTTTTTGTGGTGGCCCATGCAGGTCAGATTTCACAAAGGATTGCGAACTCGTGATGGTACTTAAGTTAGTCGTACCATTGCGAGCCTGCGCCCAGGAAATGCTCATTCACGAATTAGGAATTAATTTAATGACTAGGACTAGGAGTCCCTTATACAAATTTACCGATGGGTAGTCTAGGCCATGCAACTTAGTTGAGGAGTTATTAATTTTGATAGTTGTCAGATCCCCATAGGTACACTATTACCTCTTGATATGGCGATATGATCCAATATGGATAGATTATTCACTTGATGAGACATGGCTTCGTAGAATTAATGATCTAACCTTGATAAATTAATTTATTCCTTCTCTTTGCCTCTTAGATACCATCCTCATATCTTAGTTCGAATTGCATATTTAGTTCCTAGTTGCCCTAAGGATTATTATTATTATTTTTATATAATTTTTGATTAGGTTACCCATATATGAACCTCGAGTTAGTTTCGATTCAAGTTTTTCCTCAAAGGCTTGAGTACACATGGAATAGTTAGAATGTTTGTATTTCTTTGTCTTCAGTTATTTCCTCCCTGTTCATCTTTTATTTTAAGGATTGTGACTGATAGATACTTACCTATTTCATAGTCAACTTGTTTGAATCTCTAGAAGCCCATAAATTTTTACAGATATAGTTAAAAGGAATATTAGTTAACTCATAATGGTAGGACAGCAGCGTACTGTGGGCATTTATTCAAATTTTAGAGACTATGGATTCATTGCAGCCAGCAGCGCACTGGCGAGACACGGCCCCTAGAATTGAAATTAGTTTAGGAAAATATTGGTTATAGAATATTGCTAAAACTATGTCTAGTGGTCCTCTTTGATTGTAGTTGCCCTGGTGTCGAGATAAGGCAGAGTATCTGATAGCATACCACATCTGAACCATAGAACCAAGGGTTTACCACCGCCCGAGTATACGGACAAGGCATAATTCTCGGTAAAATGACTTCAGACGTGATTACAAGTTTAGGATACTATAGAGGATAGGAGAATGCCCTGTGTGTCCCATAAGATCTAAAGCCAATACTAGTGGAAGTTCTGTAAGTTGGGTAGCGTGTCTCCCGACCTACCATTCCGTGGTCCTTGTAACCTATTGACGAGGAAATGGATTGACGCTAATAGGTTTACCTGGAATATAGAAGATAGAGGTCCATAACCCATTGGTCGACCAAGGCCTTAAAGATAAGAAGCTCGTAGGAAGACTGTATAAGCAAGAACATCGGGTAAGGTTTTTGATTCTCACGAAACTTGAACTACTTGTGCCTTTTTTTAAAATCTCTCATACTCGTATTTTGACGACTTGACCAATGCTACTACTACAGCCTAGTTTTGCAAGCTCACTCTGTTCTCGAGCTTGATTCAAGACATATGTTTAGTGGGGACGCCTACTAACATATTGTCTAATCAGAATCAATGTATTACGGTCTAATCAACCGTAGTGCACCTGGTTCGCTATCCCTCTGATTTACCTACGTGGATTGAGATGTAGATGTATCTATGATCTCATCCGCTACTGCATTGACAATTCCTCTTGAAATTATACATTCGCCTTTGAATCACGAAATTGTACTCAGTGATATCTCCCTTGAACTCTTTATAATTTTTTTCACGATTTGGAAAGACGAAAGCTTATAACTGGTATAGAGGTACGGAGTACCCCCATAGCTATGATAGTCGTATACATAAGTGTAGCTACCATCGGCCATCCATGTGGCTAGAACCTTGCCTTGAGTTAATCATTCTTCTTTCGACCCCCAAACTGCTATTGGGACCCTCTAGCCATCGGAATTGGAGAATGATTAGGGTTACCCTTGGTCAAATGAAACCTATGAGACTATCTATTCTCAAGAAACCCATTTGTTGTGGGTCTCTTATTATTTACTTGAAGCTTGCCTTAACTAGAAACTCTTAAGCCTTAACCCAACCCTTCCTCAACCAAACCCACAGTTTAGACATGGGAGGAATAGAAATTCATGACTCAGTTGTTAGAAATTCCTTCATATGGTGTGCGTTAGAGTTGGTTACCCCATCGAGAGCTCTTGTGTACTGTGGACGAGCATATCACTCTATTTTATCGACCGTGTGTCATTGTACACACTCGTTTTCCATTTATTTAGAAATGATCCTTGACTTGACTAATATCTACCGTATTCCGTTACGCCGTGCCTTATTCTCTATTAACAAGAGTCGAGGCACAATATCCGGACTTTAGAATTTTTCTAACCTTATTATTCCTAAAACCCTATCCTAGTTTCTAAGGTGGGTAGACTGTAAGCCTTCTAAAATTTTTAGGATATACCAGGATTATCGAGTGATTAGAATAACTTCCATTAGGATGATGATTAGTACCCTTGGACTCCCACTTTTCATTTAGATCATTTTGTGTCCCCGGCCATGTCATTAATATTCGGAGCACGAGGCCAGATGTTACTTTCCAAAAAATTTTATATGCAAGATCTAGACGAGTCCCCCTTTATCTAGGTATATCATGTCCCACTCAAACACGTCCCCTTGTACTCTATTTTTATGGCACGACCTTCAGGACGAAAGGACGAGTTATAACCCTTACCATAATATCGGTATGCTTTCCGACTTTCATTAGAGCTTCAACTTCGTCTCGAACCTTTCGACCCAATATATGGTGGTGATCTACTCGAAGCCCACAACACACATGTCACTAATGTGCCACTCAATTGTGTCCTCTCATGCTACTTAAACACAAAAGTCACGGAAGGCGCATCTTCAGGGCTCTAGAGACCTAGCTAACCAATATGACTGCACCTAGCTCAACCATTTGGGTGGAAACTTATGGTAGGTTACTCTAACCTAGTAGAAATAGTTTTATCATTGGGATCTTGTCCAGTCAATATAGATTGAAGTCCAAGGTTCGTCCAACCGACGACTGATGTCCAATTAAGGAACTCATTAAAACCCAGTAAAGCCCATCCATTCATACCACCATATTTGGACTATGAACCCAAACTATTTGAAATAGGTCCCTATACCTAATATGTAGTCTCCCCTTAGAATATGAGGTCATTCATAACCCTTACTCCATCTACCTAGAAGCCACGATACGATCTCGTATTGCATTTGCTCGCGTGTTTAAATAACCACGGAAAAGATCACAATCTTGATTTTCCAAATTCCGTTCTATTATGGAACCTCGTTTAGATTAATTTTGAGAACGAGACTTCTGTATTATACAGAATGCAAGCCCTCTGAGAAACGAAGGGTTCTTAGACCTAGCAAGTGATTGGACTAGAGTAGCACAATCTAGCAAATAAGTCAAGGGCTTATAAACTTTCTTTCTATCTACATCATTGGATACCCTCTACCGCTCTGGAAACTTCATATTCGTTCTCGATTATTTTTCCTTATCTTCCTGTCCTTCCTATTGCAGAGTGACGAATGGTCATGTTTATTAGAATTTAGCAATATTTCTTAACTACTTGTGTAAATTTGTTGAATGTTAGATTTTGGGTGGTTTGATAGATAGGAGAGGATTATAGTGGCCATAAGCAGTAGATATCTATTGGTAGAAATTTTAGCAAGTAGTTGGAAGATTATTAAGTTTTAGTGACATAGCTTTGGGGGAGTAGCGTGTCCAAAGGAGGGGTAGAAGTCCTCGGAGTTTCGTAGTTACAAAATGGATAGGAGGAGGATATAAACTATTTTTTTGAGAAATTAAAATTCAAGGAGATTAAGGTAATGGTAGATTTTCTTTCGAATTTAAGGAATGGTTATGAACTAGAATTTCGAGGATAAAATTATTTTAAGGTGGATAGATTTGTAGCTCCCCTTCCTGAAAATTTTAAAATATTTTTATTATTATTTATTTTATTTGAAGAGTGACTGTTAGATTTTCATAAATAATTATTTAGTTAATTATTACAATAGCGAGCTTTAATCATGATTAAATTTGGAGTACAAGGTGACTAGAAATCGTGGCACGGATAGTGCCGTGGCGTGCCTTGACTAGTGTATTAGCCATGCCAGGGAAGACCAAATTATAGTAATGTCCTAACTAGGAAAACCAGGCTAAGTTGCGACTTAACCTCTCTAGATGTTTTAAGTATTTATTAATTGATTTATTGATTTGTAGAAGATTCGGTTGTACCGAACTAGTTTGGACTGGAGCCGAACCAGGCCCAAGCCCATGTACTCGGATAGTGTGTTTAAGGACATCTATGTAGACATATGGTTGGTACCTATTTCTATTTTATTTTATGGCCTAGTAGGCCATATTACAAATTATGGTTATATTTGAAGTTCTTGTTATAATATATATAAATATATAAATAATATCAGTATTAATGTTGATATAGCAATTTAGAGCGTATACAAGGTTTTCCAGTGGACAGATTATGGGAGTTAACCTTGAGGCTCGTAATCAAAAGTTAATATGTTTAATTACATGATATGTAGAGGAGTGAGTTATACAAGGGATTTGTGTATAGATTTATCTAGATTATGTGTTAGTTTTATATAAATTGTATAGAAGTATCAAGATTTATATTTTAGGAAGAGGGTATTAGCTACTAAAGTCATATAAGGTCAATTATTATTATTTTTAAATAAATAAATGTATATGTAAATATATATATATATATATATATATATATATATATATATATATATATATATATATATATATATATATATATATATAAATATACATATGGAGAAATAATACCAAGTATAATAAACCCCTTTCATTATCTCACGAGATACCAAAATCTCGTGAGATAATGAATCCCTACTTCACCCGATAGGATGAACCAGCCCAACCCGAGCGTGTGATTCCCCCACAGGCTGGCAAAGCCGAGCAGAAGTGTATATAAATACACAACGTTGTGGAACGAACCCAAAAAGAAACTCTAAACCCTAACTCCTCGACACCAAACCCACGCGTGCCACCCTCCTCGACGCCTGGGTGCCTTTCCCACGTGCGCGCACACCGTCACGCGGCTGCAGGCCGGCCACGACAGCGCCGATACCCGCACACGCATGAAAAGAAGCGACAGCAACATCAGCCTAAACGCCCATCTTCGCATGAGATTATCTCCGTCGTCATGAAACGATTTCACGAACTACTTGAACAGGTCTGAATCTAACCTATACCTCTTTAAATCCTTTCAATTAGTTTGGATTTAGACGGCTTACGGTTCAAGAAAAATTGAACAAAAGTTCGAGAAAAATATAGTTTTTCTAGGACAGAACGACTGTCCAAGTGCCCCTGTTCGAGGATCGTTCCTTATCAACCTGTCTACAGTTTAAAAATTTTGTTTAAACAAACTCTTAGACGACCTATAAGGCTTCAAACCCCTTTTCATAGATTCTAATTTTGCCCACTGTACACCGAGAAAACGGATTTAGAAAATAGAGAAAAATCTATTTTAAAATATTAAAATTTATGAAAAATCTCTCGATAAGACACGCGTCCCGCCAATCCAGGCGACGTGGTCGCGGATCGAAAGCATCGAAAGGTGCATAACAGCTTCGTGGTCGTGTGGGCTTTGACAGAATTCAAATTGGATGCGTGTGCACGACAAATTTGATGCGTATCCGTCGAAATTCACCGTATCGGCCTCTGTGCAAATTTCTCAATTACTTTGTGCACGTTTGTCAGATGGAGACGAAACTTGTGCCAACATGACCGTGTCATTTTTCTGGTCCTGTATGTCAAGTTTGGTCCGATTCTGAGATAGTTGAATCGGAACGCCGTTTTGCGGGCTCCACGGTCCCACTCAACGGGCAATTTTGTGCACGGGCCGTCGAAATCCAACTTTGGACATAAGGTTGGGTTCATATCAAAAACTGGACCTGTTGACATGTAGTTTGATGACTTTAGAGACCTTTAACTCTGGCACGCTTTTCGTTGCAAAGCGGGTCCAACGGCGGACACCGTTTTTGCCCGAAATTACCGTTTTGCACCTGTGTCCAAAATTGGACTTAAGGACAGGCAATCCTAGCTAATTAGACTATTCTAAGAATATTGGTAATGTCTATTTCAGCATCTGGAGACTGTTGTACGGGTTTTGACTTTTGTGGCACACTGAGTGGTTTGGATTATCGGTTTTTCCAGCAGAAGACCACAGGCAAGTACAGTTTATTGTTTGTTTTCAGTATTGATCTTTACTATACATCAGTGTTTAGTTGATAGATATGTGATTTCAATTTTCTGTTGATTTTGTTCCTTGTTGTGTCGGGAGGTGAAGTACCAACGATGTTTGATCTGACCTTAGACCGTGTATATCATGTAGACCGTGTTTATTATTGTATTTATTTCTTGTAGACAGTGTAACTTTAGACCGTGTAGACCGTGATTATTGTATTTAAAACTGTGTAGTTCGTGATTATTATTTTGTAGACAGTGTTTCTTTATTACAATATTTTCTGTAGACCATGTAATTGTAGATCGTGTAACTGTAGACCGTGTAACTTTAGACCGTGTAACTTTAGACCGTATAGACCGTGTCGCATAATTGTCCCGAGACCGATCACATATCAAAGGTACTTCAGTGGGTCAGTTGGTGAGTAATTTATTGCATTTCATTTTCTGTTCTTATTATTCAGTTTTATTGTCTTTCTTCATTTTATTTATGAATCATATGTCTAAAGGCTAACCTCTGTTATTTAGTCATTTTTATATATTAGAACTGCACTCAGTGAATTGTACTCGTTCCATTCCTGACTGGAAACCAATATTTTTTAGGTTAGCCGTAGATTCACTTAGCATGGAAGATACGGGGGTTACTTGCAGACAAAGGCCTAGAGACTAGCTAGATAGTGGAGTTGTAGCCATTCAAATATTTGTACAAGTTTATATATTTTAGCAAATATAAAACTTGTGAATATTGTAAGTTAAATTAATTATGTTAATGAGCATTATTTGTGATTTTGATCTTCATGGCCGTGACAGCGTTCTACCGCCGACACTGCGGCGTAGGCTGGCTTGGACACGTCTCGTATCCGTTAAAAAAAAGGGGTGTGGGTCGTGACACATGTGGTAGAGAATTTGATTCTACATAATTTTGACCTTTGAAAAGTTAGATTTTGACTTATTTTGAGGAAGTTATGGCCAAAGCAAGTTTTGGACATCTTCTATGTTCATCTGTCCTGGTTCTGGCAGAGACGATGAATAGTGCCTGGCCGCATAGTGCCAGTCCGTATGGATGCATAGTGCCAGCCCGCATAGCTGCATAGTGCCAGTCCGCATGGATGTATAGTGTCTGGCCGCATAGTACGAGTCCGTATAGATGCATAGTGCTTGGCTGTATAGTGCCAGTTCGTATAGATGCATAGTGCCTGGCTGTATAGTACCAGTCCGCATAGCTGCATAGTGCCTGACCGCATAGTGCCAGTCCACATAGATGCATAGTACCTGGCCGCATAGTACCAGTCCGTATAGATGCATAGTGCCTGGCCGTATAGTACCAGTCTGTATAGCTGCATAGTGCCTAGTCGCATAGTGCCAGTCTGCATAGATGCATAGTGCCTATTTTGGCTATTTTATGCCCTATTTGGCTGAATTATGGCCAAAATTTCTTCCAACTCCCAACATAAAAGTTGTAGATCTTTTCCTTGGCTTCAAGAATATGTTACTAGCTATTTTATGCAAGTTTCTCTCATTCATAATTATGTAGGGATAGAACACGATAGTGGCACGTCGTGGCACACTCTCGACAAGAAGCCTTGACATGAAATTCTTGATAGTGGTCCGTTATGACGCATACTTGATGTCACGCCACGATTTCGTTGAATCGATAGTTGTCCCCCGGACATGATGCCATGCGAACCTTGTTTACGATCGCACAAGGCATAGTCACAAGGTAATCTGAGACACATGATCTAAGAGAGTAAGCAGACAAATTGAATCAGACATTAAGCAAAGAGAACTTTAATCTTTATTGATAATGGAAATCATTTGCAGACTCCGGTACAGGACTCATACCGCACGAGTTACAACATGACAATTATAAAAGAGTGCCGATAAGATAGCCGTTCTATACATTCCACACATTCCTTAATATACAACAGAGTCTTCTAGTGATCCAGAATGGAGGGACACTTAGCCATCTTTCTTGGACGGTTGAGAGTCGTCAAAAGTGGAGTTGTGAGAAAAATCTTCGACACATGGCCGAAGCTTCAAAATCACGAACGTCGTTGAGCTAGTTGGCACGTCTTTCCTAGTTCACGGGACCTGCAAAGAGCGAGGATCAGTACGATCACATGTACTGCGAATGGCTAATTAAAATCCAAGCTCTGCATTTGATTCAAGCAGTTTTATAAACATGATAGCTAGCTATTTCTGTGATCTTTCTAACCATCCTGATCGATTTGTATGTTAACATATTTTGAGGCAAGCATATGAAACTGTATACATTAAGCAACTATCATATTCATCCCGTCACATGCATTAATTAAGCAGTGAAAGGGTGTGAAGGCCACTGGCAATGTCAAGCCATCACGGACTATAGCTGGGTTAGACGTCGACTCTTTCGCGGCGGGTAGTAAGTCCTGTGCGAAAGTTCTCGAATAACCCACACCGATGTAAGGCTGGCGCTTGCTATACTCATTCCTCCCGGACCGAATCGGTCCCTTGGCCTAGGCAACCGTTCGAGGAAACTACACCTTGTCGACAAGTTATCCAATGACCGTTTTGCAGAGTCTTGAAAAATGCTATCTTTTTCTAGAACCTTATCCTTTTTCTTTTATGTGCGAAACTTAGCCTTTCTTTTGAACTTAATCGATTTACTCACTTAGCCATATCATTGCGATAAACGTTAATCGATTCATTCATTATTTTGCATAGGCTAAGTGGAATTGCATAAGAAAGCACGTTTTCCATTTTCAATACCGGTAGTTTGATAGCAAGTGTTTTATGAAGAATCGTGCCACGATTCCTTTGATTCTATACTATTATGACAAGCATTCATTTAACTTCATATTGATTTTGAAATAGAGGGACAAGGCGAAGGAGGTCAGCCAATCGCATAAGCAGCTGATTAGAACACTGTATAATTCAAAAAATTTTGATATGAATGTGAAGCTCGAAAATGTAAGTCATGAAAACCCATCGAAACGTTCACAAAAACGTATTCACGAAAACTAAAGCCAAAGCCAAATCAAGTACGACATGAAAACCAGAGTAACATGAGGTCTCTTCCGACTCAGCCGCAGAGCCAATCCTTGAGGCACAACCCGCTGAATATAGGACTTGGTTCTGAAGAAGCCATTCCATAACGTGGAATGGATCTTAATTCAACCATTTCCGTTCGACCGATTCTGACCTATCGGTCCCGACCGAATTGATAGTGACAATGTTCCTTTGTCGTGCACCCCGTGGACGGAAATAGGGCACGAGTAGGGACGGGGCACTACATCATAACCAACTAATAAATAGTTTCCTCCATAAAACTTAAGGGTAGAACCTACCTCTACGAGAACAATGAAGGAAAATTTTCTTTCATTTCTGATTCAAGCTCCTACGTCGACTCTTCGACCGAATGGTTACTCCAGAGTACGCGAACGAGAGGTATCGCTCGATTTTGCATCAGCTTATCCTTGCGTTCTAAGATTTGAACTGGCTCTTCAACGTAGGATAAGTCGGACTTCATCTCCAGCTGGCCAAAATCCACCACGTGGCTAGGGTCGGGCATGTACTTCCATAACTGAGAGACATGGAAGACATTGTGTACACCTTCTAGCGACGGCGGTAGGGCAATTTTATAGGCCATTAGGGCGACCCGTTCGAGTATTTCGAACGGTCCAACGAATCTTGGACTCAACTTTTCCTTCGTGCCGAAACGAGTAACTCCTCGCATGGGCGACACTTTAAAAAATACGTGATTGCCTTCTTGAATCTCGAGGGGCCGACGATGAATATTCGCATAACTTTTCTGACGACTTTGTGCGGTCTTTAATCTTTCCCGAATGAGCTGAACTTTTTGCACTGTCTGTTCCACCAGTTCTGGGACGAGAATCTGCCGCTCTCCGACTTCGTCCCAGCAAATGGGTGATCAGCACTTTCATCCGTACAAGGCTTCATACGATGCCATTTGGATGCTGGATTGATTGCTATTATTGTATGTAAGTTTAGCCAGAGGTAGATGAACATCCCAGCTTGATTTTAAGTCAATTGCTCAGAGTCGTAGCATGTCTTCGAGAATCTAATTGACGCACTCTGTTTGGCCATCAGTCTTAGGATGGTAAGTTGAGCTGAACTGCAACTTGGTACCTAGAGCCGACTGAAGGCTACTCCAGAATCACGACATAAACCGTGAATCCCGATCAGAGACGATGAATACTGGAACTCCCTGCAGTCGTACTATCTCATCAAGATAAATCTGTGCCAGGCGATCAACGCTCCAAGTAACTTTAATGGCAATGAAATGCGCTGACTTGGTTAGTCGATCGACGATGACCTAGAAGGCTTCATTTCCTCGCGGCGTCTTCGACAGACCAACAATAAAATCCATGCACACATGCTTCCACTTCCATTCTGGATACGACACGAAGAGTGTCACATCTCTTTTCATTTCATGCCACCAAAAATTTATGTGGAGGTCCTTGTACATCTTCGTGCTACCGGAATGCAAGGTGTACTTCGAATAGTACGCCTTTGACAATATCTCCTTCTAAGTTCTATGTTATCCGGAATGCATAGCCTACCCTTCAATCGAAGCATGCCAATTTTGTCTTCCAGAAAGTCGGTCGTCCTACCCATCGAGATTAGCTCTCGTATTTTCTTCAGGTATGGATCATCCTTCTAAGTGGTCTTGAATATCTTTTCTTGTAAGCTCGGCTCTAACTGCAACTTTGCCAACTGTACATTCCTGAATCAGACTCGGAGTTCGATGCCCATTTCTTCTAGGTCGCATAGCAGTCTGCGGTCGATGGATAGCGAGGCAATATACTTTCGACTCAGAGCGTCCGCCATAACATTTTCCTTTTCCGGCGTATAGTTAATAGTCAAGTCGTAATCTTTGATCAGTTCAAGCCAACGTCTTTGCTGCAAGTTCAGTTCCTTTTACGTGAATAGATACTTGAGGCTCTTGTGATCGGTATAGATCGTGCACGCCACGCCATAAAGATAGTGACACCACAATTTCAATGCGAACTCAATTGCAGCTAACTCCAGGTCATGAGTAGGGTAGTTCTTTTCGTGCGACTTTAGCTGTCGGAAAGCAAAAGATTTCACCTTGTTCCGCTGCATCAGCACGCACCCCAAGCTCTGTCCAGACGCGTCGCTAAATATCTGGAAACCCTCAGTCCCTTCTGGAAGTACGAGTTGTAGAACCCTAGAGGGGGGTGAATAGGGTAATAAAATAAAACTAAACACAAGTAAGCTATATCACTGAAATAAAATAAGAGAGAGTAAAAAAATCAAACATTCGATGTATCCTGGTCTCCTTCCTAGAGGCAATCCAGTCCCGAAACTCTCTCCGGCTTAAATACACTATTGAGTAAATAGTACACACACGTTTGGATCCGAAGAACTCGCCAACTTCAACACGAGTTTGGATCCGAAGAACTCGCCAACTTCTTACACACGAGTTTTCTTATGAAGGCTCGTCAACTTCAAAAGGAAAGAAAAGGAAACTGTTGATCTTCTAACACTTGAAGATTGAAAAGTACAACTCTTAAATACTCTAGCACTTTTGGATTGGATGACAATTAAAAGCTTGGATAGAGTAATGGTGGAGCTCTTGGTTGTTGAAAAAATTTATGGCTTAAGTGGATGGCCTTCAATGGAAGAAAGGAATCCATTTATATAGAAAACCAAGAGTGGGTAGCATTTAATGCTCCTGAATATAACCCAGACGACATGCGTCGATATGGATCGGCATACCGTCAGCATTTCGTTCGAAATAGTAACGGTAATAATTATATCCGTTGGGGAGCATTTAATGCTAGTATTTGTCAATTCAAAAATCAAATCAGATGAAGCGGTATACCATCGGTATGCAGCGGTATGCCGTTGGTATACCGATGTTCGTCACAGAACATTTTATGGCTTACAAACCAGTATACCGTCGGTATACTGTTGTATGCCATCGGTATGCCGAAGTTCATCACAGAATATTTTTGGGGCTCACAAAATGGTATACCGTCGGTATACTGTTGTATGCCATCGGTATGTCGAAGTTCGTCACAGAACATTTTGTGCTCACAAAACGGTATACCATCAGTATACTGTAGTTTGCCGTCGATACGCTGATGTTTGTCACAGAACATTCTTGTGGCTCAGAAACGGTATATCGTCGGTACACAGCGGTATATCGTCGATATGTCATTTCTTTAGACATTGATTTTTGACTGAAAATAGAAGAGCTTTATGTTTTGTCATCCAACCTTAGGTGTTTATACAGAAGGACCTAGACCTTTTATTGACTCAAAATCTTGAATCTTTTGAGAGCCGTCTTTAAGGAGCGTTGGTCTTTTCTTCAGTCTTCTTTTAGGAACGTCCATAAGGCTTTGATGACTCGGCTTGAATGGACAGAACTTATTGTAGGAGAGCTTTGAAAGATTATCAGTTAGCTGAAATACAGAGAAAACTAGACTACGAAGATGCTGTTAATGTTATCAAAATAAACTGTGCCAACAATCTCCTCCATTTTGATAATTGACAAAACAGAGAGATAGCATCTTCAGGGAGTGACTCCCCCGTAGGTAGACAACTCCCCCTCAATACGTTTTCTCCTCCTTTGTCACTTAATCAAAGATGGGAAATAAAAAAATTTAAGCGATAAATAATAAAAGCTTTAAAGAGAACAAAAGCATGTATATATTAGATTTTTAATGAGGAGGGTACATGCTTGATACTGCAGAAAAAAAGATAAACTTTCCTTCACGAGAGTGAGGCAAGACATAGCAAGACATAAAAATAGTCTCCGTAGGACCATACCCGACATAAAACCAAATTAATGGTCCTCGAAGGATCTCAAAGGACAAATACTAAAACGACACCAAATTTATTCGACCACCACCAACAGGAGCCCGTAACTACTCATCCACCGGATCATCATCCTTCCCACCCTGAGCATCGTGAAAAGCACAGAAAGGATCTATGCCATCCGGGTATATTAATCCGTAGGCATTGGGGTCAGAGAAGCGGGAGCCTTGGTATTGAGGATCCTGAAGGTTATGATCCAGATAAGTATTTCGATCATGTAGAGTCCGTTGGATGAAGTAAGCTTGATCATAGAAGCGACTATAAAAAAGATTCCCAAGGTCGCGAGTGTTGGCCCTCATCTTCTCCTCCGTCTAAGCCATGCGTATGTTAAAATGCTGCTAGGTTAGCGGCATAAAACGGTCGAATGGAGGAGGCACATCAGGAAGTGGCCGGTGGTTCATGGGAGGATGACGCACGAGATGCTGATGCACCAGGGGCAGAGCAGGAAACAACAAGAAAGGAGGGAACACCGTCCGACTGGCAGAGTGAGAGATCCACGCCCTTTGCCTCAAGGATAAGCGTGATAAAAGTGCCATAATTGAGGGATTGCTTCCCCGCTGGCAGGACAGAAAAGAAAGCATTGAGGAGAGTCTTAGGAAACGACCAAGTCTTCTTGGAGTACAGGAAATACATGCAGACGAGTGCGTCATTGGTGATCGCATTATAGTTGTCGGCCTTGGGGTAGAGAGTGTGGCAGATAATCCGATGGAGCTCGTAGTAGAAGGGCTCCAACTGCTTTGAGAGGGTCGAAATGGTCGGAGGATCGGTATACTTTCGGATCATAGGCGCCATTTGGAAGGGGCACCGGAGTGAATAGGTTTAAAACTGTAGTGGAGCGAGGACGTTTGTGAGTAGCCATTATGGGTGATGGTAGAAGGATGAGGGAAAAGAGATGAAGGATAAAGAGGAGGAAGAAGAAGAAGAAGTTTGGGTTTTTAAAAGAAGAAGAGGAATTTGAAAGAGTTGGGGAGTTTTGAAAATTGGAATGAATTGATGAATGTAATGAGTGAGGGGAGTTTTGAAAATAGGAATGATGAATTTAATTAATGAAGGAAGATGAAGAGATGGGATGGGAATTAATGGGTGATAGGATGTGATATGATGGGTAGTTAATAAAGGAGTGAGAAAAAGATATAAAGGAAGATAGAAGATTTGGTGGGGCCCGAGGCATAGTTGACTGGCTGCGTCCGCGTTAAACGGTATGCCGTTGGCATACCGGTGTATACCGACGGTATACCGATTATGTGTACAGAAGATAGTTCTGAATACAAATCGGCCTGTCGTCGGTATGCCGCCGTATGCCGACGGTGTGCCTTTTGAGGGGAGCTAAAATTCAAGATGAATGATGCCTAATTCTTGGCATAGAAAGACGAAACGATCCTTCGGGAGTGGTTTGGTGAAAATGTCGGCCAATTGATAAGGAGTGTCAAAAATCAAGGCGAATATCCCCCTTTTGTTGATGGTCACGAAGAAAATTGTAACACCCACTTTTCTAAAATGAGGATTGAACTTTTATAATTTTGATTAATCGATAATAAGATTTAACTCATGTTATAATTTTTGGTAATTTTTTTAATCAATTTAAACTATTTAAAATGTTGAATTGTGATTTTGATGGTTAACTAGTTAATCCCTACTTTTGCTAAGCTTAGAGACTAACCATGGGGACCTAAACATGTGATTAGAATGACTATTTACAACTTTTTAGGCTAAGGGTATTTTGGTTATTTTGTGACTTTTGAATTATTTAGGATTTTGAATAATAGTTGAATTTTAGATTATTTTAATAATAATTAAATTGATGTATTATGATTTTGGTCATTTTTTATATTTTGGGAAAATTTTATATTTTTAATATTGTTTTATTGGATTTGTTTAGTCGGGTTTGAATTTCGTCTCGTTTTGACTTGTATTGTGATCCGGGTAGCTTGAACTCTAGATGGAACCCAATATTAAGTTAAGCATGGCTCACAAGACCGAACATTAAGTTAGTAAATTAACTAATTTTTATCATGTTAGAATGGTTAAAGTTAGAGACTCAAAACTAGATCATTTTGACCCCAAATTTGAACCTAGTCTAGACTTAACCATATGAGACTAGAGAGGGGCAATTAGGACATTTTTTATTAGCCCTAATGGACTCTTTATGGCAGCCACCTTTAGGAGAGAATGATTCATTTCATTTATTACAATCTTGCCTCTTTTATTTTCCTTTTGTTCTTCCCCAATTTTAGAGAACCTTCCCATTTATTTGATCTCCAAATCAAATCATTCCTTCACCAAACCTTCCCTCAATCATTTCCATTCTCCAAGGGAAGGGTGCTACCAAGGATTGGAAGAGGAGTGCAAGGAGGAGTGTCCACTTTGAGGGATCTTCGTATCGAAGCTGTGTCCTAAAGGATTTCATTGGGATTCCACTCCCAATAGGTAAAATCCATCCTCTAAATCGATTTCCTTTGTATATAAATTAGTTTTGAATCCATAGGATCCATCCTCATGCTTGTGTCCCATTTAGATTCAAATTTGAGGCCATTTGGAGCTCTTTTGAGGATTTTAGATATGTGTCTTGTGTCCTACTTGATAGATCCCAAATTAGGACACCCCATGTGTATGTATGTATGATAATAGTTTAAATAGATATTTAAATTCAGTTTTAGAATGGTTAGAGAGTGGATTGATCTTAGTTATGATGGTTAGAATGAGTTTTATTTGGATACCTATGTTTGTATCAAAGTATCTTGGCCTATATGTGTTCTTTTGTCAAATTCGTCATAATTTTCATCCACGTTTTTATTAACCAAAGTAACTTAGAAATGTCATAACTTTTAGCTTAGAACTCCGATTTATCTTCCATTTTTTTAAAGAACCGTATCGAAGTTAGCTTTCCAAATATATATTTTAATAAGCCAAATTCTTTCTGTAACTTTATGTAGAATTATTTGAGTGTCAGCTGTACGAAAGACGAACGTGTTTCGCTATTTTCGCGATTTCGGGAGCTTCCGGACAAGAAAATGCGATCCGTTTGAAGTTTTGGAAAGCTAACACGAAGGGCTACAAATACTTTAATCCTAGAGTTTAGTAGAGGCCCAATTGGTACAGTATTGGTTTTAAGTAGAAGAGTGACTATACGATATATGCATTTTGTGTAACCTATGAGCCTATGTAGTATGGGTATTAAATGAATATAGAGTATGTAATGCATGATATGTTAGATGAATAAAATGATATATATATGATATATATTCTTTTTACATTAATGTATATATATGGTTGAATGCAAGCATGTAGGAATACAATTAATATAATGTATGTAAGCAATGAATAAATGTATGAATGAAAGAATGATATACAATGTATGCATAAAAGTATATAATGAATGCTAGATATGAATGCAAGGTATATATGTAATGATAGATATGAATGCATAATGTATAAATATTGTAATGCAATATATAATGATAGCATGTATGGTAATGTAGAATATATGATGCAAGCATGTATATATCCACTGTTTTCCCTTTTCCTTACATTTTCCTTCCCTTCCCTTTCTATTTCAGTTTTCCTCCCCTTTTTTTCCTTTTCTATTTTTACATGTTATATACAATGTATATAATGTATAGATACATGTAAGTATATAATATGCATGAATGAATGTCATATATGAATGAATGAATCAATCAAAGGTATAAGTAAAATATAATGCCTTGTAATGAATGTTAACATATATAATGTATAAAAGTATGTATGTAAATGTGCATGAATGTATATATCTATGTAACTATGTAAATATGCATGATGTAACTTATGCCTATATAAATAAATATGTATGTAATGTGGATATGCATGTATGTATGAAGGTATGTATTTATATATATTATCTATTTTATATTATGCATTGTTGTGGTTCACATTGTCTTGTGATTGTGTGAGTGCTAGCCTAGGCTTGGTTAGGCCTAGTGAGACTTGTTAGACTTGTTGGGCTATGACTTAACCTAGTTGACCTAATTTGACTAGTGTGGTTGACTAGAGTTGACCAAGTATTGACTTTAGTCTAGTTTGACCTAGACAGCCTGCAGATGCATTGTATATTTTATTTATCATCTCTCGTATACATCTTGACCTGTGTTGCTCTAAATAGGACTCTGTGGCTTCAGTTTGGACCTCTATTCCTATCAGCTGTTCAGGTTATCAGGCAAGTACATTCTCTGATAGTTCTCTCATTTAATTGTCAATTACTGTACTTCTGTTGTAGTTAGTTTTATGTGATTCTCTGTTACAACACGTATGGATATTTCTGGATTCATGTATGCGACACACATACCAAACTTATCTGGCCTCTATTACTGGAATCACTGGAATCATTTCGGAATCTATTTCTGGAATCATCATATTTTGGCTGGACTCATCTCGATTCTCGTATCGAATTCTGGATTCATTTGTATTGCGGGGCGGGGAAATATTGAGTAAGACATGTAGACATACCCCAAATCTGGAATCTTCCAACTGGAATCTACTGGAAGCATAGCCATCTCTCGCCTGATCAGTGAGAGATGTGCCTGATTACCTACAGCCGTTTACATATCGATCTCGGTATTTTAAAACACACTGTTAGAATAGCTGGGCTCATCTGGATTCTTGATCACTACCTAGAATCATCTTGTACTGTATTCATCTTGTATTAGATTCATCTCCTACTGGTCTTATAGTAGTTTCACACTTGTTTTGCATTTGCTGTCTGGACTTATAATTATGTTACTTAGTTCAGCTAGATTTATTTTATAGTCTTCATTGCCATCATTCTTCTCTTATTTTAGTTACTTTACTTTCCTTGTATCTTACTGCTTCTCTATACTACCACCTAAATATAAACTGCCATATTCATTAATAAAACTGTTTTTAACTGCTTTATAGTTCTCTGTTATTACTTGGATTTTCTTGATGAGTTGTACTCGTTCCTGTCCTGACTGGACCTGTTGATAAATTTTACAGATAGCTTGGAGGTTGTCTGCTAGCCTAGAGGAGACACAGTAGAGGTTGTATAGATAGTTATTTTAGTTGTCTTGAGTTGTATTTACTTTATGGATTACTGTACTTGAATTTTGAGATATTTTCTGGGTTTGTGTATCTTAGACACTTAGACTTCTATCTGCGGTATCTCTTTGTGGATTTCATATTTTATCTATCTCTTATCATGCTCTACCTTAGATGTGATTGAGACTGTATTTGCTATGTCACCTCCATTCGGAGTGTATATACTGTACAGGTACCTTTATATTGTTAGATGTTTGACCTAGGACAGCGTTCTACCGCCGATACTGCGGCATAGGCTGGACGTACCCACTTCTTGTGCCCTTACTCTAGGGTGCGGGTCGTGACACGTTTTTAGTGGTGGCCCATGCAGGTCGAGTTTGTGTAGTGGTATTCGAACTAGAGTACCACTACAGCCTGCAGTAGGATTATGATATATTTTTGAAGGTACTCAATCACAGTTAGGATCCCTTGAGAGATTCCTGGGATGACCCTTGAGAATCTCATTATAAAATATCTCAAAATTTGATTCTAATAGTTTATATTTATCTTTCTTGGTTAGTTAATGATTTTGATTTTGGGTATCCATTGTTGATTTAATTTAATTTTTGTCAAGATAAAATTATATGGGCTAGGTCATCTAAGTTATGGAATCTAGTCTTCTACTGTCACATTAGCCAGCATGGTGAGGACGTATAGTCTGACTTTGGATATATTTCACGGGTATGGGAATTTAAGATTTTCGCAGCCAAGCTAGCGACATCGCAAAAATTTTAAATACCATGATTCTAGAGGTATGTGCCTAAGTCGAGGACTTTGTGATTATCGTAGCCTTGCTTACTAGTATGACGAGAATTTAGAGTACCATAATTTTGGATAGACGCATATGATTATCAGATTGTACCTTAAATATTCTTGAACATGTTTTCTCTACTTTTGTTTCAGTCATTCTCAAAAAAAAAGAATTATTGTTTGTTTTGTTTGTTTTGCTTCTCATTATTTAACTTAGGAGTAGCTTTAGTTGTATTATAAACCTTATGTAACTTCTTACTATGAATTTCTTCTTAATACAATGAATCGATGATTTTGCTAGACCTTATCTTGGATTTGATATTATAGCTCTGGTTTCAAAATGGTTCTTCTTTTAAACAGATAAACAGAACAGATTTTATCATTATTTTCTTCTTGCTATTATTCTTGTATTAAATAATAACAATAATAATAAAACTGTCTTGATTACATCAATCACCTACTTTGCAATCTTGGTAGGAATCTAAATGTTGGTCTTGATATGGAATTTGATTTTTATATTGGGACATGAGAATACATATAGCGGACACAGACACTTGCCTGATGCGTATGCATGTTACACTTTGATTACCAACCTATCTGAATATATATTAATATGTTGTTGATGTTTAAATTTTCAAAACCCCAGTATTTCTGGTTCCCTACTTTTTTCAGCTTAAATTCATAATTTAAATATAAATTTTATGTTATTAGTTTTGTTACATTACTGCACATGTATGTTCATACAGGGATTCAATTCTTTAAGAAATTGGTTGAGTTTTGTGTTTGAAATTGTCAAATCTAAGACCGTGTGCATATTAACCCTTAATACTGGATTTTAAATATTAGTTCAATCTGTTGTTTTAAATGTAATATTTTGAGCTATATACATTATTGTATGTAGGAATATAATGTTAGGTTTCACATTTTTTTACATGTTAGGTTGTGATAAACATTGGGTTGGTTTGATGTTCGAAATTCTCCAAAATCCTAAAACTGAATACATGTTAACATTTTTTTATTGATTGCAGATGTTTAGTTCAATTCCAGATTTAATATGTAATATTTAGAGCTGTATACATTGTCGTATGTAGGGATATTATGTTAGGGTTTCATCTCCATCATGTTAGGACGTGTTGGGAGCATTGAGTTGGTTGTGATGTTTTAAATCCCTAAAAATCTGAAACTGCATTATGTTAATATTACACTGGTTTAAATGTTAGCTTATTTCAGATTCTTGTATGTAAATACTGAACTAAAACTGTATTTAACCTTTCAATACTAAGCTATAACCCTGTACAAGGACACACACACCCTAACTTAGTATATACTGCCATATAAACCTAACCCTTCCTCTCTATGTTATGTTCATATATCTATATAGATATATATAGAGTTTATGCATACATGTTATAATGTATATATACATAACTAAATCTCTACCTCTTTACATATATATATATATATTTTTTAAAGAAAACCCCCTCTTATTATTAACCAAGGCTCAAAATGCAGAAGCCTGGCACGTATACAAGGTAAAAGCCGAGAGAAGTATACCAACAAAAGAAAATACATGGTTGGGGGGAAGAGCGACCGCCTCCTCCAAAATTACGAGGGGAGCGGTGACCAAAATGTCGAAGAGCTGTGAGAGCAAAGAGAACTCCTTTTGCGACATTGCCGGTGAATTTCCCGGATCATCTGATCAGCAGAGAATTGGTGTCCTTCGTATCGCGCTTTGTTGCGATTTTTCCAGATTGCCCAGGTGGCGGCCGCTGGGACGATCTGGTGGCCGTGGGACGCTGCTCCCCAGTGGGCCAGAAGATCGATAAAGCGCCCATCTCCTGGGGTGGCTTTAAAGATGTGATTGAGGGTGCTCCAAATTTTGTCAGGGAGCCGACCGTCCCGAAAGATGTGATCGATAGTCTCCGTCTGGCGCTCGCTACAACAATTACAAGCTGACGCCAGGCTAACACCGATAGAATTGATGATGTCGTCGGTAGGCAGCTTCTTTCTCATGACTCTCCACAGGAGGAAAGACCATTTCTTGGGGATGCAGGAATGCCAGTATCGCGTGAGAAAGCTCTCATGACCGTTCTCCTGGATCGTAAGTCTCGCCGATCGAACCGAGAAGGCCCCAGCACTATCCAGCGACCACCACAGCTTGTCAGCATCGGGACCGAGAGATGGTCCATTCTGACGAATGAGTTCGACCGTCTCGTTGCCGGACCAATCGCAAATCTTGTCCCAATTCCAATCGTTATTAGTGTGATTCCACAAGTCTAAGATCTTGCTATTTCTGGGGGACTCGGAAATATTCGGGATAAGGCTGTCTCCGATCCATCTCTCCATGAAGGGGTTGGCCTCGCCTGAGCCAAGGTGGAGTCTGATCGCGGGTTCGGCAAGGTCGCGTCCCCGTAAAATACGGCGCCAAGCCGCTGAGGATCTGCTGTTAGCAGTGGCTATCGCTGGGTGGTTGTGCTTGAAGTACCTGACCTTCATAAACCTGGTCCACAGGTTTTGGCGAGTGCGTAATTTCCACCACAGTTTCATCGAGAACGCTTTGACAATGTGGTCGAGTTTGGAGAATCCGAGCCCGCCTTGCGCGATTGGGATGGCCATATTCTCCCAACTGGCCCAGTGGTGCTTATCATGCCCCTTATTGTGCCCCCAGAAGAAATTGCAAAATAACGGTTCAATCGACGCGAGGACCTTCTTAGTCGGGGAACAGGCTGTAAGGGTGTGGGTGGGGACAGAATTGAGAACATGCTTGATGAGAATAATTTTGCCTCCTGGGGATAGGGTAGCGTTATGCCATCCTGCGATCTTGTTCCTGATTTTGTTGATCAAGTTCTCGAATATGCTGGCGTTAGATTTTTCGTACACGAGGGGGCAGCCAAGGTAGTTGAAAGGAGGGTGAGCCACTGTGAAGGATGTTAGTTGGGTGAGTTTGGTTGCGTTCTCGGCTTTGATGCTTCGATGGGCGTATATGATACTCTTGGATTGGTTTATCTTCTGGCCTGAGCATCTGGAATACCGCTCCAGGGTGTTGTGAACCACCTCCATCGATCCAACATCGCCGGATGAGAAAATGAGTAAATCATCGGCAAAGGCCAGGTGGGTGATGATGGGGCACCCGCTGGCCGTGTGGTATTGCTGGAAATTGGGAGTGTTGACCATGTTGTTGAGGTTTCTGCTCAGGGCGTCGGCAGCAATGATGAACACCGTGGACGAAAGAGGGTCGCCCTGTCTGACTCCGCGGCTAGATTTGAAGAATCCCTCGGCTTGGCCATTAATAACTATGGAGAACCAAGAGTTGCTGACGGCTCTCCACACCGTGTTAGTCCAGTTCTCTGAGAATCCGAAGGCTCTGAAGACCCAGATCATGAATTGCCAATCGAGTCTGTCATAAGCTTTTTCCATGTCAATTTTGATGGCGATGTTGCCCCCTCTAGCCGAAAACTTCATGCAGGTAATAAGTTCTTGAGCCAGCATGATGTTGTCCTGTATGTTTCTGCCGCGAACGAAACCGCTTTGCTCCTCCGAGATGATCTTGGGGAGAGTATCAGACATTCTAGTAGCTATGATCTTGGAAATGATTTTGTTGGTGAATGTACAAAGACTGATGGGTCTGAAATCTCGAAAGGAGTTTGGGTTATCTTTTTTCGGGATGAGGATGATGTTGGCGCTGGAGATAGCTTTGGGGAAGTGAGCTCCTTCAAGGAAGGCACTAGCCGCTTCGGTTATGTCCCGCTTGATAATATCCCAGCAGGTACGAAAGAAGATGCCGGAAAAGCCGTCTGGGCCGGGGGCGCTATGAGCGTGCAAGGCCCACACCGCGTCTTTCACTTCTTGTTCGGACAGAGGGCGCTCCAATCTGGCATTGTCGGCGTCGTTGATGATAGTAGGAATTTGATCGAGAAAGGATGTGTCTATGTGTACCCTCTCCTTCGAGAATAATTTGGTATAGTAATCATCGGCCGCCTCTTGGATCTCCTTATGGTCTGTTTTGATGATGCCTTGAGCGTCAACAATTTGGTGAATCGAGAGTTTGTGTCTTTTGCCATTGACGCAGTCGTGGAAATATTTAGAGTTTTTGTCCCCATCGCTGTCCCATTTCAGTCTGGCTTTCTGCTTCCAAAACTCGGTCTCAATTTTAAGCCTGAATTTGAGTATCGCCTTGGTCAGGTTCAAGGCTCTCCTGGCTGCAGGGGATTGATCAAGAAAGAATAAGGTTTCTGCTCGGGTCACATCATCTTTAGCGACACGGATCGCTTGGAATATGTCCCCGAAAGCTAGTTTGCTCCACTTAGACAGAGCTTTCCTGGTGGCTTTGAGTTTGTTGCTGACCCGTGTTAGAGGGTTAGGGGAGTCCTGACTGTTCCACGCCTCTGCGACGATGCTCAAGAATTATGGGTGGTCGATCCAAAAATCGAGGAATTGGAAGTGCTTTTTGGGTTGGTAGGTGTTGTTTTTTATTTCCACCAGGATAGGGGCGTGGTCGGATTCTGTGGAATTGAGGTAAGAAAGGGTGGAGCTGATCCTCATGCCGTGCCAGCGTGCGTTGGTGAAGGCTCTGTCTAGACGGGAATATTGACGTTGGTCGCCTTCCTGCATGTTGTACCATGTGAATTCGCTGCCTTTGAACTGGAGAGGAGTAAGGTGAGCATTGAATATGAAGTCGTTGAAGTCCTGTATGGCTGAAAGGGGTGGAGGGCGACCTCCAATCTTCTCTTCTCTGCAGGTGATGGCATTGAAGTCCCCGATGCAAATCCAGGGGGAGTTGGTGTTGTGGAGATAGGTGTCGAGAAGGTCGTTCCAGAGGTGTTTACGTTCTGCAATGACACAGCTGCCGTGGACCGCAGAAAGAATGGCCCGTTCCGGAAGAGTGGGGTGAGTGACCCAACAGGAGAGGGCTTGTTGGGAGTCCTGGATGATGTCGAGTTTAATATCCTTCGATCCGAGAATCCAAATGTCGTTCCTGTCGGCAATCGCTGTGGGGAGGCCCAGAGCTAACTGGGTGGATTTGAGGCGTTTGGAGGGGATTTTGGGTTCAATGATGATGAAGATGTCAATCTTATGAATTTTCTGAAGGCTGGAAATTCTTCTTAATATCGGTTTGTTTGCCAGACCTCGGACATTCCAAGATATGATATTAAGAATTTGTTAGGTTATGGGGGTGTTTTTTGTTCCGTCTTGCGGCGGATCTGGTTTGGATATTGGCAGTTTTGACGGTGCCTGGTACACTCCGTTTGGAGTTCGATGATTCTGCATTCGATGTAGTAGGAGGGTTGAGGTTGGGGCGCTCGATCGGTCCAGATGAGGGACCTATCAGTTCGCCAGCTGAGTCGACTACCGGGTCCTCCGTGGGGATGGTTAGGGAGTCGTGCTCATTCTCAATCAACATTTGCTGAAGGAAAAATCCTGCGTCTAGGACTTGCAGACCTCTTTGCGCTTGGTCGGGGCCGAGGATGGCAAGGGCGTCTACGACCATGTGCGATCTGGGGGATTGTTGAGCTTCGTAGTTGTGGGGAGATGTCGGAGGTCCATTTTCTTGATCAGTGGAGAGGTTTTGGAGAACTGCGCTACCCGGTACGGCAGTCTCCACCAGTTGCGAGGTGCTGGGAGAAGGAGGCGTTTGCTTGGGGCTGCTGGATTCTTCCGGGGGCTCGACGGAGTCTGGATCCTCCGAATCAAGGATGGCAAATTGATTGGAGATCGCTATTTGTTGGGGGATGAACGGGATCATAGCCCTGCTTGGTTGATCGACGGAATCGGGTGCTTCGCTACTGGAGTCGAATCGAATATGGGAGTTCGGAAGAGGGAGGATGGGCGACCTGGGGGATAGTCCGTGATGGAGGTCGGAGTCTATCTTGGATGACTTCTTTTTAAGCTCCGGATGAAGGTGATGGCAGTACTTGGGTTGGTGACCTCTGAGATGACAATGCGAGCAGTACAATATGTGATTGTCGTAGAGGATTTGTTGGGTGTAGGAGCGGGTGCCAAGCTCGATAGTGATGAAGTTGGGTGGATCTGAAGTGAGATCTAGTTCGACACAGATTTTGGCGTAGTGGGCTTTGGTGAGGTTGCTCGTCTCAGGAGCTGTGGCCACGTACGTCCCGAAGGAGTTGGCGATGTGCCTTAGCGCCGCTGGGACAAAGCAAATGAGAGAAAGATTTGGGAGAGTGACCCAGGCAGCAACTGTGGCTGAGTCTTCTTTAGTGTTGAACCCTGGGGACCACTTAATGATCTTCATCTGGTAGGTATCAATTTTGCAAGTGCCCTTGGACCACACGGTCCTATGGTCGCTTTCTGACGACAGGTGAAAGAGAATGTGTCTGGGGTCGAGGGGAGCTACTCGGTATTCGGAGATGAGATTCCATTTGGCGATAGCTTCCTGCACCTTGGAAAGTTTGGGACAGCCGGTGGAGAATTTCAGGACGAATGTGTGGGGAAAGGCCGCAGATAGAGATGACACTTCTTTGTCGGAGAAGGAGATGACTGGCGCTGATGTTTCTTGGGGGTAATCAATGTCCGGCAGATGGACCTCTGGGAAAATGGTGCCCTTCGGAGGATGGAGATCCGGACGTAGCATGGCGGCGAAGGAAGGTTGGGTCGGACCTGGGGCCGAAGGTCCCGAGGGGGCGGGGCGGGCAAGCGAGGGACCACTCTGGGGGAGGGTGATCCCGGAGTTGGGGGGAGGTGAGGAGGACTTCCTAGAAAGAAAGCGAAGGGGAGGATCCGGGGCGACGGTGGCGGCACCTGCAACTCTGCCTAGGAGAACGGTGGTGATCTGCGGATATGCAGCCGCCACGGTGGGGGGGATCGCCGCTGGAGACGGAGCGGAGCCGGCTGAAGCGGAAGCGGAGAAGGACGACGGGGAAGAATGGACGATGAGTCCCGCCTCGGGGGACGGGGAAGAGGGAGCGGGGGGTGGGGGGGGGAGCAGCATCAGGTGGGGCGGAAGAGACGGGCGAGGGGGGGAAGTCGGATTGCACTGGGGATCAGCTGGAAGCGCAATGGAGGCCAAGGTGGTGAGGGGGCGGGGGGGGGTGGGTATGTAGGAGAAGAGCAGAGGAGGGGGGTGGGCAGGGATTGCGCATAGGGGTGGAGACCGGATGGCACAGAAGAGCGGTGGGAAGGATGAGCGGATTGCGCTGGTGGGGGGAGAGCGGCTTGCGCGGAGGAGCAGAGGAGGTGGTGAGCGGATTGCGCATGGGGGGGGAAGAGGGAAAGTTGGGAAGGCGTGCGCAAGGGAGCAGAGAAAGACGGCGCAAAAGAGCGGGTCCCTCCATCAGCAGAAACAATCCTGGGGACTGGCGCAGAGGGGATAAGAGTAGAAGACATGGGGTCCACATAATGCGCAAATGGAGAGGAGTCCATGGGCTGCGCATAGGGAGCGGATAGGACAGGGGGCCTCTCCTGCTGCGCAAAAGAAATGGGCGCCCACTCCTCCCGGGGCCCACCATGAGAAACCACGTGCGGCGCTACCTCTTTACATATATATATATATATATATATATATATATATATATATATATATATATATATATATATATATATATATATATATATATATATATATATATATGGTTAGCCATGCATGCTATGAGTAAATAGGTTGTGCATTGTAGATTGTTAACCAATATGCCATGAGTAGTGTAACTGGATAGCTATTGTTTTGAAACCCAAATCCTCATATACACTTTCATGTATATTTCACATACACACACGTCTACTATCTAACCCTATGAACATGTCCACATACATCCATACACACACTAACCACATAACCTTTACATAATGCTAGCTTTTTCTTCTCTAACGCTCTCTCTCTCTCTCTCTCTCTATATATATATATATATATATATATATATATATATATATATATTTTCTCTCTCTCTCTCTCTATATATATATATATATATATATATATATATATTGTGATTGGATTTCAATGCAATTGACTTTCATTCTTTAACTTTTGATTTTGATTTTTCTTTGAATAGTACCCCTTTATAAATAATTGGTAGTTATCTTATTTTATTTTCTGATAAGTACTAGTTTTTATATAGGATGGTAGACTGCCTTACAGTTTTGATGATTTGTTATTTCTGTATCTTTTCCAGTTTAACACCCCCGATTGCTTGTATGTTTGATACCCTATGAACCTTTTGGTTAGCATGACTAGTATACCTAGATGAGACTTTCACTACCACCATATGCCATGACCATGTATGCCATCCTTTTTAATCGTATGATTTAGGTAAGTTCTGAGACCATGATTGTTGGGGACGAGACTCTAGAAAAAGTACGACCATCTTAATTTCGAGGACAAAATTCTTCTAAGGAGGGTAGACTTGTAACACCCACTTTTCTAAAATGAGGGTAATTTTGAACTTTTATAATTTTGATTAATCGATAATAAGATTTAACTCATGTTGTAATTTTTGGTAATTTTTTTAATCAATTTAAAACTATTTAAAATATTGAATTGTGATTTTGATGGTTAACTAGTTAATCCCTACTTTTGCTAAGCTTAGAGACTAACCATGGGGACCTAAACATGTGATTAGAATGACTATTTATAACTTTTTAGGCTAAGGGTATTTTGGTCATTTTGTGACTTTTGAATTATTTAGGATTTTGATTAATTGGTGAATTTTAGATTATTTTAATAATAATTAAATTGATGTATTATGATTTTGGTTATTTTTTATATTTTGGGAAAATTTTATATTTTTAATATTGTTTTATTGGATTTGTTTAGTCGGGTTTGAGTTTCGTCTCGTTTCGACTTGTATTGTGACCTGGGTAGCTTGAACTCTAGATGGGACCCAATATTAAGTTAAGCATGGCTCACAAGACCCAACATTAAGTTAGTTAATTAACTAATTTTTATCATGTTAGAATGGTTAAGTTAGAGACTCAAAACTAGATCATTTTGACCCCAAACTTGAACCTAGTCTAGACTTAACCATATGAGACTAGCGAGGGGCAATTAGGACATTTTTCATTAGCCCTAAAGGACTCTTTATGGCAGCCACCTTTAGGAGAGAATGATTCATTTCATTCATTACAATCTTGCCTCTTTTATTTTTCTTTTGTTCTTCCCCAATTTTAGAGAGCCTTCCCATTGATTTGATCTACAAATCAAATCATTCCTTCACCAAACATTCCCTCAATCATTCCCATTCTCCAAGGGAAGGGTGCTACCAAGGATTGGAAGAGGAGTGCAAGGAGGAGTGTCCACTTTGAGGGATCTTCGTATCGGAGCCGTGTCCTAAAGGTTTTCATTGGGATTCCACTCCCAATAGGTAAAATCCATCCTCTAAATCGATTTCCTTTGCATATAAATTAGTTTTGAATCTGTAGGATCCATCCTCATGCATGTGTCCATTTAGATTCAAATTTGAGGCCATTTGAAGCTCTCTTGAGGATTTTAGATATGTGTCTTGTGTCCTACTTGATAGATCCCAAATTAGGACACCCCATGTGTATGTATGTACGATAATAGTTTAAATAGATATTTAAATTCAGTTTTAGAATGGTTAGAGAGTGGATTGATCTTAGTTCGGATGGTTAGAATGAGTTTCATTTGGATACCTATGTTTGTATCAAAGTATCTTGGCCTATATGTGTTCTTTTGTCAAATTCGTCATAATTTTCATCCACGTTTTTATTAACCAAAGCAACTTAGAAATGTCATAACTTTTAGCTTAGAACTCCGATTTATCTTCCGTTTTTTTAAAAGAACCGTATCAAAGTTAGCTTTCCAAATATATATTTTAATAAGCCAAATTCTTTCTGTAACTTTCTGTAGAATTATTTGAGTGTCAGCTGTACGAAAGACGAACGTGTTTCGCTATTTTCGCGATTTTGGGAGCTTCCGGACACGAAAATGCAATCCATTTGAAGTTTCGGAAAGCTAACACGAAGGGCTACAAATACTTTAATCCTAGAGTTTAGTAGAGGCCCAATTGGTACAGTATTGGTTTTAAGTAGAAGAGTGACTATACGATATATGCATTTTGTATAACTTATGAGCCTATGTAGTATGGGTATTAAATGAATATAGAATATGTAATGCATGATATGTTAGATGAATAAAATGATATATATATGATATATATTCTTTTTACATTAATGTATATATATGGTTGAATGCAAGCATGTAGGAATGCAATTAATATAATGTATGTAAGAAATGGATAAATGCATGAATGAAAGAATGATATACAATGTATGCATGAAAGTATATAATGAATGCTAGATATGAATGCAAGGTATATATGTAATGATAGATATGAATGCATAATGTATAAATATTGTAATGCAATATATAATGATAGCATGTATGGTAATGTAGAATATATGATGCAAGCATGTATATATCCACTCTTTTTCCTTTTCCTTACATTTTCCTTCCCTTCCTTTTCTATTTCAGTTTTCCCCGCTTTTTTTTCCTCTTCTATTTTTACATGTTATATACAATGTATATAATGTATAGATGCATGTAAGTATGTAATATGCATGAATGAATGTCATATATGAATGAATGAATCAATCAAAGGTATAAGTAAAATATAATGCTTTGTAATGAATGTTAACATATATAATGTATAAAAGTATATATAAATGTGCATGAATGTATATATCTATGTAACTATTTAAATATGCATGATGTAACATATGCCTATATACATAAATATGTATGTAATGTGGATATGCATGTATGTATGAAGGTATGTATTTATATATATTATCTATTTTATATTATGCATTGTTGTGGTTCACATTGTCTTGTGATTGTGTGAGTGCTAGCCTAGGCTTGGTTAGGCCTAGTGAGACTTGTTAGACTTGTTGGGCTATGACTTAACCTAGTTGACCTAATTTGACTAGTGTGGTTGACTAGAGTTGACCAAGTGTTGACTTTAGTCTAGTTTGACCTAGACAGCATACAGATGCATTGTACATTTCATTTATCATCTCTCGTATACATCTTGACCTGTGTTGCTCTAAATAGGACTCTGTGGCTTCAGTTTGGACCTTTATACCTATCAGCTGTTCAGGTTATCAAGCGAGTACATTCTCTGATAGTTCTTTCATTTAATTGTCAATTACTGTACTTCAGTTATAGTTAGTTTTATGTGATTCTCTGTTACAACACGTATGGATATTTCTGGATTCATGTATGTGACACACATACCAAACTTATCTGGCCTCTATTACTGGAATCACTGGAATCATTCCGGAATCTATTTCTGGAATCATCATATTTTGGCTGGACTCATCTCGATTCTCGTGTCGAATTCTGGATTCATTTGTATTGCGGGGCGGGAGAATATTGAGTAAGACATGTAGACATACCCCAAATCTGGAATCTTCCAACTGGAATCTACTGGAAGCATAGCCATCTCTCGCCTGATCAGTGAGAGATGTGCCTGATTACCTACAGCCGTTTACATATCGATCTCGGTATTTTAAAACACACTGTTAGAATAGCCGGGCTCATCTGGATTCTTGATCACTACCTAGAATCATCTTGTACTGGATTCATCTTGTATTAGATTCATCTCCTACTGGACTTATAGTAGTTTCTATCACGACCCGCTCCCGAATAATCGGACACGAGTCGGACACGCCCAACCTTCGTCGTTAGACACGACGAAGTAAGCTGTACCAAGCTAGGGAAAACTAACCAGATAAACATGAAAGTATAGAATCACAGCATCTAAAAACGTATCCCAGAATGATCACCATAATCCACAAATCCAGATATCATAATGTACCAGAATCAAAAGAAATGAAAAGTGCTATGAACTCTAGAGTCAATATCTAAGAGTAAAGCTAAGTAATCTAAACCTGAAGCCTCAAGCTAAGCCTCATCCTGCTCAGCTAAATCCTGGGCTCTGGCCCATAGAGTAGATCAATGTCCTACAAGCATACCTGCAACATATCCTATTCAGGAGCGGAGCAAAGTACAGTTCTAGGTAATGAAACATGAACATGATATGAACAGGGTACAGGAGTACAGGAAAATGAAATACAAGAATGAACATGAAAGTACAGGATAGTACAGGAAAATAAGTACAGGAACTATAGTACATGAATGTAAAGTACAGGAACATGTAAAGTACAGGAATGAAACTATAATCCTGAAGTACCAGACATGACAAGTGCACAATATCGAAATACATCTAGTCCATGTGACCATCTGGTGTGAGTACAGGAGCATGCACAGGAGTACATGAATATGGTACGACTTAGGACCCGCGTGCACAGTGCGAGGCCTAAGCTAGGTACAGGAATATATAGTAACCGGGATTGGTCACATGGCTAGTGTATTTCCCCACCCGACACTAATAAGTACAAGAGCAAGAGTACAGGAGTACAGGAGTACATGATATCATGCCATGACGTGTCACAAGAAAGGGTACAGGAATGTAAATGTACAAAACCATAGAAAAGTACTTGCCTTGCTCCAAGAAAGTACAAGTAGGCAATAGGGCCAGATATCCTCCTGTAATTTAATAATGATGTACAAATTGATTAAAAACTACACTAGTTTAGCAAAACCATTAATAACAACCTTAAACTAAAATATCACATGGTTTAATAGGTACTCTATCTAGCTAAGAATGTGGCCTAACCAATATACAATTTAGTCTAATTGCCTCAATTGATTACTACAATATTTACCACACATGTATTCTATACTTGGTACTTCTAAGGTAGATACTCAAGTGTTCACACATGACTATGGAACTTAATTTAAAAAAATAAACTAGTTTATATAAAAGCTAATCTTATGCTCAGAAAAAAATAATGTGAAACCCTTATTGTCATTTCTCTCAATCCCAGCTATTTCCTGAAAACCAATCTTCAGGAAAACACAACTGATAACTGCTATGGCTTCCTAGGGATCTAAATGCTCACTGGACTAATCCTAGCATTGGCTCCAGGTACCTGTTCAGTGTGTATCATGAATCAACTGGACTTAATGTTCCAGAAATACACTGAACCCTTCAAGGATCAGGTTTCCTGAGGTTCACTGGAATTCATTCCTGGGTTCCTGAAATTCACAGGATTACATCAAGTGTCTCATATTTTCTGAGACACTCAATCTCAGGTTACCTGCACTCTCAAGTCCCAGTTTCCTACATCCTTTCCATTATACATTCAAACATTAGTCCAAGATTAGGACTAATATCCCTCAGTCAAGTTCCAGTTGGATTCAAGTCCTGTTCAGCACAGGCTACTTGTAATCCAACTAAATCCTTGGCTAACAGTCCACTGGCAGGACACTTACCCATTGCTAACACACTCTCATGATGAATACTATTAATAGCTACTCACTGAATTAAAAGCTTGCTTCTAATACACTATTTTAAGGCTGTCAACCTTTCCTTATTACCAACCTGGGATGCTTAGGCAGGTTCCTAAATGAGTCATGGTCGACTAGCAAAAACCTTTATTCAGTTCTAAAATATCACTTAACAGTCTCACACAATCAAATGTCCAATTAACACATTCTAATCATCCATTTCAGTCTGAACAGGACAGTGGGTTCAGCATGAATCATTCATTTATGCCTAAATCGTACAGTTCCTAGATTGCATATCAACTTCCAGTCCCACACAGGGTTCAATGGAATGGAAATATTCAGTCCTGTACCAGGACAGTCACTGCTTCCTGAGCAGAACACATCCTGCTAACAGTTCGCAATCCCTGGCAGTACAGGATTATCAAATAGGTTCCAGAATCTTAAGTACTCATTGCATTCAGTTCAACTGGTTTTACACCTGTAATCAGTGACTCATATGGATTCATATACTAGTGCCAAGTGAAAACACATACCAATGTCATACAAAAATCCCATATCAGTCTGAGCAACAAGCCTAGATTTAGTCCACTCAGTAGCTAATATACCCAGCTACAAATTGGCCAATATAAGCAGTCAACCACACTGATGTGCTAACCACAGTCTACCTCTCAGTTTAGGAATGAGCCTAAAACGATCAAAATGGATTTTAACATTCAATCCATAGCTACACTACACTATAGACATGATACAACCTAATTCAGTAAGATAACATACATCAGTCCATTACACTATTTATCAGCCAACACCCTCATCATTAATGATGGATTACTCTATAGGCATTGATTCAGAAACTGCAAAATTTGAATTAACCATATGAACTCAGGTGTAATACCAGTCTAGTTTCCACAGTCCAAACCTATCTCCCAAAGTATTAATCCTATCACAAAATACTTTGGTTGAAGGCTTATGAATAAGGATCTCAATGCCAGTCCTCAAGTTGATACATCCCAGTCCCACACAGGGCTGATATATCCCAGTCCACACAGGACTGTCACATATCAGTCCTACACAGGGCTGTTATGCATCAATCTCTTATTCAGGACAATTTAGGCAAGCTCTGCTGTACAAATACTGGAAAAAAAATATTAAACTAAATATGGATGCAGTCATACTTCCTATGGTTTCCAAAGGTTCTCTCAAACTTATCAGCAATTCATGCTCCTCCATTAATCTAACAAGATATCTACCTATCATAATAAATAAAATAAATCAATCCATGCGTCTTAATTCCTAAGAGATGATTCAGTATTTCACCTGAACTAAGTATGCAGTCGAAGGACACGATCTCTCGAAACCAATACACTCCTCGTGTCCAGCAATAGTCCTGGTTCTGTTTGGAACATTTCGTCAAACAGTACACAGAGAAAAAAACAGAACAATCAGATTAATAGTTGGACGATCTACGAGTGCTCAAGAATTTAAGAACACTCACCCAATTGATCGATTCAAACGATTGGTGGATTATTCTCGATCAACAACTGGATCGAATGTTCGATTGATCCTCAAGATTTCTGGTTCGAATTTGACAGGAGAAGACATAATCAAGAATAATGTAGACGCCAACATAGATCTAATAAACTCTGTATTCGATACTTACCAGAAAGAGTTGCTATCGAGAAGATCGATCAACTCCTATGATCTTCGATTGATTCTCTCCCTCTGGATCATGAATCATAGGAATCAATAAGCAAGGAATGTCGACCGATCCAATTGAAGAAGAACTGAAATTACTCACCAACGTCGATCTCGTCTTGCTAGAGGAATTCGATCACAGTCGCCAGGATGTCGACTCTTCTTCACGGCCATGGTCGAATTAGCTTGAACTGCAGTAGGCTCAGCTCCGGGGAAACAGGAAGGTGAAGAATATGGGAGAATGGTGAAGAAGCTATGAGGAAGAAGGGTTTAAATAGTGTCGAATTCTCCAAAACTTCCTGTACACGAGAAGTTTGGCGCCCAAAAGTTGTTACACTTCCCTGGTGGAAGAGTAACTCTCAGATTTTTGAATTTGAAAACTTTTTTAAAAGTAATAGAGTGGAAAGAAAGGGATTTCCTTTCCTCCAGGTTAATGAACAAGGGTTTGGGCCTTCAAGTGTAAGCCCAATCCAATTAATGGTTTATTACAAAATTAAGCCCAAGGCTTAATTTTAAATGATATCTATAAAATATATAACTTCACATATATTTAAAACATAAACAAATTTCTAAATTATTTAGTTAATATATTATAAATTTTTTTTAAAAAAAAAATTTACAATATTGAGAAAGGTGGAGTTACAAATCTCTCCCCCTTGAAAAATTTCGTCCTCGAAATTCAAGGACCCAAAAACAAATCTCCGCAATTCTCAAAAGGTCCAATATCAGTTATTTATTGAAAATAGAATTTCAAAAGAGAAAGGGTACAATCAATCAAACAGATTGGGATAGCGCTCCCGCATCTCGTCCTCGCGCTCCCATGTGGACTCTCCCGGTGAGTGGTATCTCCACATGACGCAAACAAGAGAAATAGTCTGGTTTCGCAAGCGCTTCTCCCACCGATTGAGGATCTCCACTGGCTGCTTCTCGTAGGTCAATCTCGGCCCACCTCCAGCTCAGAATAGTCCACCACATGGCTCGGGTCTGGAATGTATCGTCGGAGCTGAGATACATGGAAGACATCGTACACTCCCTCCAATCTAGCTGGAAGCGCCAATCGATATGCCACCTCGCCAATCTGTGCCGTCACATCGAAAGCCTGATGAATCTCGGACTGAGCTTCCCGTCTCTGCCAAAGTGAATGACGCCCCTAGTCGACGAGATCTTCATGAACACTCCTTCTCCAACCGCGAACTCCAGTGGCCGTCTGCTGCTATCCGCCCAGTGCTTCTGCCGATCCTGACGCTCTGGCCTTGAGACCAAGTACACACAAGAAGTTTGGGATATCACGCTTTGACAAGGATCGAGGATCAAATAGTCACGAAGTGGAAGGAATTTCAATTACGACTTAGAGGAGCAAAATCATGAAGACAACTATTAGGTACGATCAAAAATTGATGGTTTAACACAAGTGGGCTAGGACAAGATAGGAGAACATGGTCAAATAGACATGATTTAAGATTGAAGTTTAGACAAGACATAACGAAGTATGGAATCAAAATCTGGCAACATATAATTTGAGGAAATCAATGATCTAACGATACAATACTAGAAGGTAATTAGCAAGGGTTGATTTGAGGAACGTACGAAATACTCAGGAGATACAGTATCAAATTAGGGTGAATATGCAAGAATTTGTGATTCTCGAAAACCAATAATCATATGAAAAAGAAATATAGTCTCCAGAATATCCAAGAACATGTTGGTATCTGAAATCACTTTGCTTAGAATCCCTACCCCGCCAGTATGTATCTGACTGCAGTGGACTTTCGGCTCCGTGACTCAAATAACAATATGTCTCCAAATACTCTATCAACCTTATCTATTTTCCAACAATCATTGACGAAACAACCCAAGGGATCAAGATATGAAGAATATGACAAGTCTCGACAATACTCGAAAACCTATGTGTGTCTGAAATCACTTCAACTTAGAGTTCCTGCCTCGCCAGTGCGCTACTGGCTGTAGTGAACCCTCAGTCTCCATAATCCAGCTAATGGCTGCAGCACGCAACTGTCATGCCATAGTAGGTCATCGAATAGCCTCTCGACTTTATCCCTAAGAATTTCAAAAGAGTTTCAAGGAGTTCAAAATGAGTTTCAATAGTCCAAGTCACGGAATGGTGAAGTTACCTGACTGTTAGAATACATGAGTTTATTAGGTACTAAAAATGACAAGGGATCCAATCAGTGAGTACAAAAGGGCAGCCAGGGAGATTTAAAATTTCAGATAGGACGAAGTTTCAAATTATGACGGAATATCAACTGATATCTGGAATGGTAACAAGATTCCATATATGGGACATTATTCCGAAGGGATAACAGAGTCTCGAAGGATGAACTGAGACAAGGTATTGGATTGTAAACAAGTGAATCTCAATAGCAACAAGTCTCGAATAAAATCGAGAATAGGAAATAGAATCTCAAACAAGCATCAATAGAAGCGAAGGTTCAAACAAGGTTTCAGAATGATATTTCAAGTAGGAATAATTCTGGAATAGTACAAGTTCGATTAGCGAACAGAATATCAATAAACGAGTAGGAAATAAATCTTATTTAACACGAAGTTTGATAAAAAAACAAAATTTACAAATAGGAGCCATCACTAGGAAACAAGGTCATGAATGAATGTGCAAACGGTATCGAACAATAGATTTCAAACAAATATTGAATTGTGGGTCTGAAACAAGTTTGTCGAATATGAAACAATATCTTGAAATAAGTTTCGAACATCAATCAAGGTTCCAAAATAGAAGCAAGAAGTTTTGAAGAAATGATCTAGGTGCTAAGAGGATTTTAAAGAGAGGCTGGATTGCTAATCAGATACATGGTTTTCCCAACCATGCAAAAGAAATCTTCTGTCTTCAATCTATCTTCAGTGTTTCTCCGGGACTGGAATCACTTCAATTTCTTCAGCTGTCCTGATATAGGCTGATCCTTGCAGTAGTGCTCCATGTGTTTGCTGATTCTGAGAAGGTGGTTCCCTTTTTTTTTGCTGTAGTCTGATGCTCCTCGCGCTTGTTCTCGGGCAGTGTGATCAACGTTCTCCAGCAGTCTTGACTTGGTGGGCAGGCGATCCGTAGTATAGTATAGCCTCCATCTTTTGCGGCACTCTTCATAGTGGCATCCTGAGAGGTGGCAGAAATTGTAAATGATCGTCGGCTGGATCTGAATCTGGATCTCCCGCTGGGGCTGAAGTGCAGGCTCTGGCATGAATATATGGCTGCTGGCGTGCTGAGATCTGCTCCTGATGACGTGACTGGTGGTGTGACCGAAGAAACGCTGACTGAGTGTTGTGACGCTTTGTGGGTCCAGGGTAGTTGTTGTCTTTGTCATAAATCTTCATGTCTTTCATGAGCTTCAGCTTCCGGTTTCGTTCCATTGTCTGCGCTACATTCTGAATCTCCAGGCTGGTGGCTCTAATCTTCAGAGAAGTCGGATCCTCACATGCCGAGATGATCTTCAGTGGCGGCTTCAGGTTCTCGATCGGCTCTCTGGTGCAAGATATGCGCTTGGTGTCGGAAAAGTCCAAGTGTCTGAGCGTCTGGAAATCAGAAGTCCTTCCTGGCTCGGAGAGTGTATCCACAAGTCTGACTTGGAAAGGGTGGCCTGCTTCCTCCGGTTGTCAAGGGACTCTTCAGACGTCTCCGTCAATTACGTACTACCCATGGGGATAGTAGAATGATAGAAGGTAGTGGAAGTTCGGAAACGTCAAGTGCAGGTGGATTGACAGTTCTGGTGTTGCATACTTTTGAACTATCTGCAAAACAGAAAACTGTTAAAATAACCTAGACCTACATACAACAAGTGTTTATAGAATATTAAAATACCTGAAATACCTGATATACCCTTATTTTCCGATTTTCCTATGCTGTGATCAAGTTTCCCTAGTTAATCAAGTCCCCCAATAGTACGCTAAGACCAAGGTACCATTAGGATAGACCTGCATGGGCCACCACTAAAAACATGTCACGACCCGCTCCCGAATAATCGGACACGAGTCGGACACGCCCAGCCTTCGTCGTTAGACACGACGAAGTAAGCTGTACCAAGCTAGGGAAAACTAACCAGATAAACATGAAAGTATAGAATCACAGCATCTAAAAACGTATCCCAGAATGATCACCATAATCCACAAATCTAGATATCATAATGTACCAGAATCAAAAGAAATGAAAAGTGCTATGAACTCTAGAGTCAATATCTAAGAGTAAAGCTAAGTAATCTAAACCTGAAGCCTCAAGCTAAGCCTCATCCTGCTCAGCTAAATCCTGGGCTCTGGCCCATAGAGTAGATCAATGTCCTGCAAGCATACCTGCAACATATCCTATTCAGGAGCGGAGCAAAGTACAGTTCGAGGTAATGAAACGTGAACATGATATGAACAGGGTACAGGAGTACAGGAAAATGAAATACAAGAATGAACATGAAAGTACAGGATAGTACAGGAAAATAAGTACAGGAACTATAGTACATGAATGTAAAGTACAGGAACATATAAAGTACAGAAATGAAACTATAATCCTGAAGTACCAGACATGACAAGTGCACAATATTAAAATACATCTAGTCCATGTGACCGGCTGGGGTGAGTACAGGAGCATGCACAGGAGTACATAAATATGGTACGACTTAGGACCCGCGTGCACAGTGCGAGGCCTAAGCTAGGTACAGGAATATATAGTAACCGGGATTGGTCACATGGCTAGTGTATTTCCCCATCCGACACTAATAAGTACAAGAGCAAGAGTACAGGAGTACAGGAGTACATGATATCGTGCCATGACGTGTCACAAGAAAGGGTACAGGAATGTAAATGTACAAAACCATAGAAAAGAACTTGCCTTGCTCCAAGAAAGTACAAGTAGGCAATAGGGCCAGATATCCTCCTGTAATTTAATAATGATGTACAAATTGATTAAAAACTACACTAGTTTAGCAAAACCATTAATAACAACCTTAAACTAAAATATCACATGGTTTAATAGGTACTCTATCTAGCTAAGAATGTGGCCTAACCAATGTACAATTTAGTCTAATTGCCTCAATTGATTACTACAATATTTACCACACATGTATTCTATACTTGGTACTTCTAAGGTAGATACTCAAGTGTTCACACATGACTATGGAACTTAATTTAAAAAAATAAACTAGTTTATATAAAAGCTAATCTTATGCTCAGAAAAAAATAATGTGAAACCCTTATTGTCATTTCTCTCAATCCCAGCTATTTCCTGAAAACCAATCTTCAGGAAAACACAACTGATAACTGCTATGGCTTCCTAGGGATCTAAATGCTCACTGGACTAATCCTAGCATTGGCTCCAGGTACCTGTTCAGTGTGTATCATGAATCAACTGGACTTGATGTTCCAGAAATACACTGAACCCTTCAAGGATCAGGTTTCCTGAGGTTCACTGGAATTCATTCCTGGGTTCCTGAAATTCACAGGATTACATCAAGTGTCTCATATTTTCTGAGACACTCAATCTCAGGTTACCTGCACTCTCAAGTCCCAGTTTCCTACATCCTTTCCATTATACATTCAAACATTAGTCCAAGATTAGGACTAATATCCCTCAGTCAAGTTCCAGTTGGATTCAAGTCCTGTTCAGCACAGGCTACTTGTAATCCAACTAAATCCTTGGCTAACAGTCCACTGGCAGGACACTTACCCATTGCTAACACCCTCTCATGATGAATACTATTAATAGCTACTCACTGAATCAAAAGCTTGCTTCTAATGCACTATTTTAAGGCTGTCAACCTTTCCTTATTACCAACCTGGGATGCTTAGGCAGGTTCCTAAATGAGTCATGGTCGACTAGCAAAAACCTTTATTCAGTTCTAAAATATCACTTAACAGTCTCACACAATCAAATGTCCAATTAACACATTCTAATCATCCATTTCAGTCTGAACAGGACAGTGGGTTCAACATGAATCATGCATTTATGCCTAAATCGTACAGTTCCTAGATTGCATATCAACTTCCAGTCCCACACAGGGTTCAATAGAATGGAAATATTCAGTCCTGTACCAGGACAGTCACTGCTTCCTGAGCAGAACACATCCTGCTAACAGTTTGCAATCCCTGGCAGTACAGGATTATCAAATAGGTTCCAGAATCTTAAGTACTCATTACATTCAGTTTAACTGGTTTTACACCTGTAATCAGTGACTCATATGGATTCATATACTAGTGCCAAGTGAAAACACATACCAATGTCATACAAAAATCCCATATCAGTCTGAGCAACAAGCCTAGATTTAGTCCACTCAGTAGCTAATATACCCAGCTACAAATTGGCCAATATAAGCAGTCAACCACACTGATGTGCTAACCACAGTCTACCTCTCAGTTTAGAATGAGCCTAAAACGATCCAAATGGATTTTAACATTCAATCCATAGCTACACTACACTATAGACATGATACAACCTAATTCAGTAAGATAACATACATCAGTCCATTATACTATTTATCAGCCAACACCCTCATCATTAATGATGGATTACTCTATAGGCATTGATTCAGAAACTGCAAAATTTGAATTAACCATATGAACTCAGGTGTAATACCAGTCTAGTTTCCACAGTCCAAACCTATCTCCCAAAGTATTAATCCTATCACAAAATACTTTGGTTGAAGGCTTATGAATAAGGATCTCAATGCCAGTCCTCAAGTTGATACATCCCAGTCCCACACAGGGCTGATATATCCCAGTCCACACAGGACTGTCACATATCAGTCCTACACAGGGCTGTTATGCATCAATCTCTTATTCAGGACAATTTAGGCAAGCTCTGCTGTACAAATACTGGAAAAAAAATATTAAACTAAATATGGATGCAGTCATACTTCCTATGGTTTCCAAAGGTTCTCTCAAACTTATCAGCAATTCATGCTCCTCCATTAATCTAACAAGATATCTACCTATCATAATAAATGAAATAAATCAATCCATGCGTCTTAATTCCTAAGAGATGATTCAGTATTTCACCTGAACTAAGTATGCAGTCGAAGGACACGATCTCTCGAAACCAATACACTCCTCGTGTCCAGCAATAGTCCTGGTTCTGTTTGGAACATTTCGTCAAACAGTACACAGAGAAAAAAATAGAACAATCAGATTAATAGTTGGACGATCTACGAGTGCTCAAGAATTTAAGAACACTCACCCAATTGATCGATTCAAACGATTGGTGGATTATTCTCGATCAACAACTGGATCGAATGTTCGATTGATCCTCAAGATTTCTGGTTCGAATTTGACAGGAGAAGACATAATCAAGAATAATGTAGGCGCCAACATAGATCTAATAAACTCTGTATTCGATACTTACCAGAAAGAGTTGCTATCGAGAAGATCGATCAACTCCTATGATCTTCGATTGATTCTCTCCCTCTGGATCATGAATCATAGGAATCAATAAGCAAGGAATGTCGACCGATCCAATTGAAGAAGAACTAAAATTACTCACCAACGTCGATCTCGTCTTGCTAGAGGAATTCGATCACAGTCGCCAGGATGTCGACTCCTCTTCACGGCCATGGTCGATTAGCTTGAACTGCAGTAGGCTCAGGTCCGGGGAAACAGGAAGGTGAAGAATATGGGAGAATGGTGAAGAAGCTATGAGGAAGAAGGGTTTAAATAGTGTCGAATTCTCCAAAACTTCCTGTACACGAGAAGTTTGGCGCCCAAAAGTTGTTACACTTCCCTGGTGGAAAAGTAACTCTCAGATTTTTGAATTTGAAAACTTTTTTAAAAGTAACAGAGTGGAAAGAAAGGGATTTCCTTTTCTCCAGGTTAATGAACAAGGGTTTGGGCCTTCAAGTGTAAGCCCAATCCAATTAATGGTTTATTACAAAATTAAGCCCAAGGCTTAATTTTAAATGATATCTATAAAATATATAACTTCACATATATTTAAAACATAAACAAATTTCCAAATTATTTAGTTAATATATTATAAATTTTTTTTAAAAAAAAAATTTACAATATTGAGAAAGGTGGAGTTACAGTTTCACACTTGTTTTGCATTTGCTGCCTGGACTTATTATGTTACTTAGTTCAGCTAGATTTATTTTATAGTCTTCATTGCCATCATTATTCTCTTGTTTTAGTTACTTTACTTTTCTTGTATCTTACTGCTTCTCTATACTACCACCTAAATATAAACTGCCATATTCATCAATAAAACTGTTTATAACTGCTTTATAGTTCTCTGTCATTACTTGGGTTTTCTTGATGAGTTGTATTCGTTCCTGTCCTGACTGGACCTGTTGATAAATTTTACAGATAGCTTGGAGGTTGCCTGCTAGCCTAGAGGAGACACGGTAGAGGTTGTATAGATAGTTATTTTAGTTGTCTTGAGTTGTATTTACTTTATGGATTACTGTACTTGAATTTTAAGATATTTTCTGGGTTTGTGTATCTTAGACACTTAGACTTCTATCTGCGGTATCTCTTTGTGGATTTCATATTTTATCTATCTCTTATCATGCTCTACCTTAGATGTGATTGAGACTGTATTTGCTATGTCACCTCCATTCGGAGTGTATATACAGTACAGGTACCTTTATATTGTTAGATGTTTGACCTAGGACAGCGTTCTACTGCCGATACTGCGGCGTAGGCTGGACGTACCCACTTCTCGTGCCCTTACTCTAGGGTGCGGGTCGTGACAAAAATGGTGTCTAATCTCAATGTGCTTCGTACGGGAGTGACAAATCGGATTTTTCATGAGATTTATCGAGCTAGTATTATCACATTTAATGGAAGTGCAAGTAGAGGAAATACCATAGTCTATAAGTGTTTATGACATCCAAAGAATTTGTGCACAATAGCATCCGGTCGCTATATACTCGGCCTCAGTTGTTGAAAGAGCAACAGAGTTTTATTTCTTACTAAACCACGATACCAAGGATTTTTCAAGGAATTGACATGTGCCGCTAGTACTTTTTCGGTCAATTTTGTATCCGGCAAAATCTGCATCCGAGAAGCCGTGAAGCTCAAAGATGAAGATTTCGGATACCAAAGTCCTATATTAATGGTGCCTTTGATAGATCGAAAAATATGCTTTACAGTACATAAGTGCGAATCCTTTGGATTTGCTTGGTATCGTGCACAAAGACACACACTAAACATAATATTAGGTTGGCTAGCAGTTAGATAGAGTAAGCTTCCGATCATACCTCGATACTTACGAATGTCGACCGAGATACCATCTTCATCATTATCAAGTATTGTCGTTGTTGCCATAGGAGTCCTCATTGATTTGGATGAGTTAAGTTTGAAGCGTTTGAGGAGATCCTTTGTATATTTGGCTTGATTGATGAAGGTTCCTTTAGATCCTTGTTTGATTTGCAAGCCCAAAAAGAAGGATTGTTCTTCCATCATGCTCATTTCAAATTCATCCTGCATTACTTTAGCAAATTCTACACAAAGTGCATTGTTAGTGGAACCAAAGATAATGTCATTGACATAAATTTGTACTAAGAAAAGTGTGCCATTAAGAGATTTGATAAAAAGTGTGGTGTCGACTTTGCCCTTAGAAAAGTTGTAAGATATAAGAAAGGAACTAAGGCGCCCATACCAAGCAAGAGGAGCTTGTTTGAGGCCATAAAGGGTTTTGTATAGTTTGAAGACGTGATGAGGAAATTGAAAATCTTCAAAGCGAGGAGGTTGCTTAACATAAACTTCCTCTTTAATAATGCCATTTAGAAAAGTACTTTTTATATCCATTTGAAAAAGTTTGAAAGCATTAAAGCAAGCAAAAGTACATAGTATGCGAATGGATTCAAGATGAGCAACCGGAGCATAGGTTTCATCGTAGTCAATGCCTTCCTCTTGGTTATAGCCTTGAGCAACCAATCAGGCTTTGTTACAGTCACTAACCCATCTTCATTAAGTTAATTATGCAACACCCATTTAGTTTAAATAATGGGGTGGTTGTTAGGTTTTGGGACAAGTTTCCAAACCTTGTTTCTCTCAAATTGATTTAGCTCTTCTCGCATCGCTATCATCTAGAATTCATCATAAAAAGCATTATTAATATTTTTAGGCTCTATTTGAGAAATAAAAGCCACGTTTGCACAAAGATCACGTGTGGAGGATCTAATACTGACACGATATGAAGGATCACCAATGATAAGCTCGTTAGGATGATTAGGGACAAATCTCCATTCCTTTGGGAGGTCCTCTTGAGATGGTTCGAGTGGTGGAGAGTCTTTGGTTGGAGGGGTCACAATTTCATCATTAGATGAAGAAGGACGAGGATCTCCAATAGAAGAGTTCTCCAAACCAAAAGAGATGTCATCAATATCATCGGATGAGGAGGATGTAGAAGAGTTAAGTTCATCAAAAGAGACATTACTTGACTCTTCGACAACGAGACTTCTTTTATTAAAGACACGAAAACCTTTACTGTGTATTGAGTAGCCAAGGAAAATACCTTCATAAGCTTTTTCTTCAAACTTGCCTAGGTTGTCCTTGGTATTCAAAATAAAATATTTGCATCCGAAAACTTTAAAATACTCAATAGATAGAATTTTGTCAAACCAAAGCTCATAAGGAGTCTTTTTAGAAATATGTCTAATCAAGACTCTATTTATAACATGGCATGCCGTATCTATGGCTTTCGCCCAAAAATATTGGGGAAGCTTATATTGGTTTAACATAACCCGGGCCATATCGCCAAGGGTTCTATTCTTTCTTTCCACAACACCATTTTGTTGAGGAGTCCGAGGGCAAGCAAAATCATGATCAAAACCATTCTTTTCAGAAAATCTTTTAAAATTGGCATTGTCAAATTCTCCTCCATGATCACTTCTAATCTTGTTAATAGAAATGCCTTTCTCATTTTTAACATGTTTACAAAAGGCAATAAATTCACGGAAAGTATCACTTTTACTAGCAAGAAAAATGACCCAATTAAATCTCGAAAAATCATCAACCAAAACAAAAACATAAAGTTTGCCTCCAAGACTAGCCACTCTACTAGGACCAAATAAATCTATATGAATAAGTTGAAGAGGTCTAGTGGTACTCACAGAGTTGATGGATTTGAAGGATGACTTGGTCAACTTACTTTTCTCACATTCTTCATAGACCATATCCTTTTTAAAGGAGATACTTGGAAGTCCTCGTACAAGCTTCTTGGTTGCAAGACGGGAGATGGTATCCATGTTGGCGTGTCCGAGCCTCATGTGCCAAAGCCAACTTTCATCGTTCTTTACGACTAAGCACCTATCATTGTTAGTACCTTCAACAAGATAGAGAACATAGATATTATTTTCTCTAATGCCTTCATACACTGTAGTTCTACTAGTACTATCGGTAATGAAGCATTTGAGTTTAACAAACTTAATATCATAACTATTATCCGTAAGATGACTAATACTGAGAAGGTTGTGTTTAAGATTTGTAACAAGACAAACATTCTTAATACAAGGATAAGGAGGGGAACTGATATTACCATTTCCTATGATGTGGCCTTTTAGATTGTTACCAAAGGATACATGTCCTTCTTTCTTCATCGATAGTGTTGTAAAGAGTGAAGCATCACCGGTCATGTGTCATGAGCAACCGCTATCGAGGATCCACTTGCTTCTAGCATGAGAAGGATTCTTCACCTAAAACATAAGTTGAAGATGAACATTTTGGTACCCATGATTGTTTGGGCTTGATTGTTAGTCTTAGGAACCCATTTAAAAACTTTCATATCAACTTGTTTCCTTGTTTGACAATAATTAGAAGTATGTCCAAGTAGACCACAATAGTTGCACATCATGGAAGATTTAGAAGAGAATATGTTAGTGTTATGCACATGTGGAGCTTTAGTGCAAGGAGTTCTATCATGAGTGTTATGGTGATGATAATAGAAAGCATGATGTGAGGTGTTCTTCTTAACAAAGGGTCCTTTCCTTGTGTTAGGATAGGACCTATGCGTAGTATTTTTGTTCATGTAAGACTTGTGACTAGCATTGTCATGAGTGTAGGCGTGTTTTGGAGCATATGTGCGAGCAGTATTTTTATCAACCAGTTTCTTATGCTGCACAAGAAGATCATTATACTTAGTAGAAGTATCATATTCTCTTCTATTTGTAGCTTGAACTTTATGCATAGCAAAATCATAAGCCCTTCTGAGGGATTGAATCTCATCATCCTTTTTCTCAATGATGACTTGAGATTCTTGTAACTTGAGTCGCAAAGATTCTATCTCATCCGTGTCAGAGGCAGGAGATTTCTCTTTTACATCAATAATGATGTTGGAGAGTCTCTCTGCTTCTAGTTTGAATGCCTCAACCTCTTTTAGAGATTTTTTGTACTTATTTCTAACACCTTTGTGTTCCTCGTGTAGTTCAAGAATGGCATTTTCTAAGTCATCATAAGAGAGAGTATTCAAAGAGAGATCATCGAGTACCTCATCGGTTGCCATGAGGCAAATATTTGTATTGTGTTTGCATTCTTTGTCGTTGTCTGAATCGCTAGCATCACTTTCACACCAGATGCTGGTGTTGGCGTATTTTCTGGAGGAAGAGCTTCCTTTGTTAGACTTTTCATACTTATTGGAGTCTTTTCTTGTCATAGGGCAATCTCTCTTAATGTGACCGATTCTCCTGCATTGGTAGCATGCAGGATCTTCATCGTTGTCCCGCCTAAAGCGGTTGGCTTTGTTGAACTTGAGGAACTTTCGAAAATGCTTTATGGTAAGAGCTATTTCTTCATTATCATCCGACTCGTTATCGTCGGAGCTATCCTTTGAGTAGGATTTTGTAACCTTTAGAGCCAGAGACTTCTCCTTTTCCTTGGCCTTCTCTTTCTCCTTTTCTTGCATGGATGATTCTTTTTCATCTTTCATGTCGAGTTCATAAGTCATAAGCTTCCCCATGAGGGTCTCAAGGTTCATGATTGTCAAGTCGTTCCCTTCAATGATGGCGGTAGCTTTAGGACTCCATCCTTTAGTCAATCCTCTGAGAATTTTCTTGATCTTTTCATGAGCAGGATATTCCTTACCAAGAGAAGAAAGAGAGTTAATGATATCACCAAAACGAGTAAACATGCAAGTAATAGACTCATCTTGTTTCATTTTAAAAGATTCATATTCTTGTGTGAGTCTACTAATCTTTGATTCCTTTACTTGTGATGTTCCCTCGTGAGTGACTTCTAGCAACTTCCAAATTTTATTTGAAGTCTTGCAAGTAGAAATTCTATTGAATTCACTGCTATCGAGAGCACAGTAAAGAGCATTCATAGCCTTAGCATCTCGACTGGTAAGCTTCTTGACATTCTCAGTGAGTTTATCTCTAAGGGTGTCAGATACAACATCCTCAATAACTCCGGAAGGAGTAGGGAGACCATTTATCACACAATCCCATAAATCAAAATCTATGGACTTCAGATAAATGCTCATCCTAATCTTTCAATAGTTATAGTTGGTACCATCAAATAGATGAGTCTATTTGTGGAGTGTCCCTCATTGTGGAATGTATTGACACTAGGATTAGTGGCCATGGATCACTCTAAGGGTGTAAATCCAAATCAAGAGAACAAAGCTCTGATACCAATTGTAGAACCCTAGAGGGGGGTAAATAGGGGAATAAAATAAAACTAAACACAAGTAAGCTATATAACTGAAATAAAATAAGAGAGAGTGAGAAAATCAAACACTCGATGTATCCTGGTCTCCTCCCTAGAGGCAATCCAGTCCCGGAACTCTCTTCGGCTTAAATCCACTATTGAGTAAATAGTACACACGAGTTTGGATCCGAAGAACTCGCCAACTTCAACACGAGTTTGGATCCGAAGAATCACCAACTTCTTGCACAGGAGTTTTCTAACGAAGGCTCATCTACTTCAAAAGGAAAGGAAAGGAAACTGTTGATCTTCTAACACTTGAAGATCGAAAAGTACAACTCTTGAATACTCTAGCACTTTGGCTTGGATGACAATTAAAAACTTGGGTAGAGTAATGGTGGAGCTCTTGGTAGTTGAGAAAATTTATGGCTTAAGTGGATGGCCTTCAATGGAAGGAAGGAATCCATTTATATAGAAAACCAAGAGTGGATAACATTTAATGCTCCTGAATATAATCCAGACGGCATGCCGTCAGTATGGACCGGCATATCGTCGGCATTCTATTCAGAACAGTAACGGTAAAAATTATATCCGTTGGGGAGCATTTAATGCTAGTATTTGTCCATTCAAAAATCAAATCAGATGAAGCGGTATACCGTCGGTATGCAGCGGTATGCCGTTGGTATACCGATGTTCATCATAGAATATTTTGTGGCTTACAAACCGGTATACCGTCGGTATACTGTTGTATGCCGTCGGTATGCCGAAGTTCGTCACAGAACATTTTTGGTTCTCACAAAACGGTATACCATCGGTATACTGTTGTATGCCGTCGGTATGCCGAAGTTCGTCACAGAACATTTTGTGGCTCATAAAATGGTATACCATCGGTATACTATAGTATGCCGTCGGTACGCCGTTGTTTGTCACAGAACATTCTTGTGGCTCAGAAATGGTTTACCGTCGGTACACAGCGGTATACCGTCGGTATATCATTTCTTTAGACATTGATTTTTGACTAAAAAATAGAAGAGCTTTATGTTTTGTCATCCAACTTTAGGTGTTTATACAGAAGGACCTAGACCTTGTACAGACTCAAAATCTTGAATCTTTTGAGAGCCGTCTGTAAGGAGCGCTGGTCTTTTCTTCAGTCTTCTTTTAGGAACGTCCATGCGGCTTAAGTCGCAGTCTTCCTTAGTCCACATGTAGCTTGGGGACTTTTTAACCGCATAGGTTCTATATTCTGGGCCGCATAAAGCTCATGCGACTCAGATTGCAGTCACCCTTGGCCGCATGAAGCATATAGATTGAGCCGCATAAAGCTCATGCAGCTCGGGTCGCAGTCCCTCTGGTCGTATGGCCGTGTCCAGGCACGTGGACCCTGTATCACGTCTTATCTTTTTTTTGTCAGAGTGTCAGCTGTCAGTTTGGTCAGTTTTGGCTGAGTTTGTCAGCTTTATCAGAACGACTGATCAGCCTGGCCGCATAAGTTACTTTTTTATTTTGTGGCTCAAATCAGTCTTGTTGCTTTTGCTATGCAATCCGAGGTAGTAAAGATGGGCCATAGGGGCGTGCCAAGTCTGTCATGCGGCTCTTCTTTATGCGGACCAACTTTTTTTGAAGTACTCATACGGCCAGTTTGTGATCCGCAAAGAAATCTTCGAGTCATGAGAGACCTTGTGTCGCAGGAAAATCTTGAGCCGCAGGGAGATCTTGTGCCGCAGGAAAATCTTAAGCTGCAGGGCGATCTAGATCCGCAGGGCGATCATGCCTGCCAGTTGTCACTGCTGCATTAATTGTCTTGATTTGGTTTTTGATTTGGGCTCTTTTTTCCAAGATAAAGCTGACGGTTACTAAGGATAAAATCCCCAAACATCATCATTATCTTTAATGGATACGATCATCAAAGCGGCGATGACGGTTATTAAGGAAAAAAATCCCCAAGAGTCATCATTATCTTTAATGTCACGATAACCGATGCGATGTGCATCTGTTTCCTCTTTGAAGAGCTATAAGTATGGGCCATACGGAGAGAATTTTTTCTTTCAACTTTTTCTCCTTCGTCTTCATTGTCCCTGTCATCCTTTTTGTCCCAGTTAGCCATGGCTCCAAAAGCTTCCAAGTCGACTGATGCTGCGGCCAAGCGGAAGGGACTCGCCTCTCCGTCGAGAGCTGCGGACTCTCCTTCTACTCATCCTGGAGTGCAACCCCCTATCAAGGGTAAGGACGGCATGAAGTCGACGACTTTAATTTTTAAATGCCATATCGCATATTTTATACGCTGACCTGTCATGCGTCGCCACTGTGCTTTAGGCGTGATTGATGCACGCTCCATCTCTTTGGATCGCATGTATTCTGTATGATGGGGCCGCATGGGCTGAGCCGCATAAGCGTCACTGACCCTCATGGATGCCTGTAAAACCCCTATTTTTTTAATTTTTTTTATTTAGACTTAAAAATGAATTTATACAATTTATGGTTTTATTCTTTTTTTTACGACCCGGTTTGGCCAATTCAGCCCGAACAAGGCCCGAACAAAATTTAAACCCATGTGAGCATGTGGGGTAACTAAGATGACCATGTAGGAACATTTCACGTGTGTACAAATATTTTTAAATAATTTTGAGACTTGTTGAATATTTATTGACTTTTGGTACAAAATTTATGTTTTATTAATAAAATAATATTTTACAAGATGGTACAATTTTCTGGACCCATACATGGGTGAGCGGTAAAGTTCACCCATTGGGACGATTATTATTATTTTATTATAATTTAAGTTATTTTGTGAAAATTTATTAAACATTTTATTATATTAAGATATTATTATTATTTTGAGTTGATTTATTGTGAGTTGAATTTATATATATATGTAGATATGCTCAATTATATTAAAAAATTGGATAGTTGACTTTTAAAGGGTATTTAAATTTTAAATAGATTTTTGTTGTATTTATGGATATATACATATATATAGATATAAATATTTATATTTAAAAGTTTGAAAGGATGATAAAGAAAAAAAATATATATATATAAATATACAACACATGTGGTGGTCGACCCCACCAATGTGGCAGCCAACCAACCCACATATGCTAGCAAAGCAACTTTGTGTTCCCCCTCCCACACAAATATATATAAGTATATATATATAACTTTTGATTAGATTTAGAAAAATAAATAAATAAATATAGGTTAATGGGTGGTCGGCCCCACCCGACCACCCACACCATGCGCCCACATCAATTAAGCAGCAGTAGCTGCTACTAAGGAAGGGGTCGAACCCGCCCCTATACAAGCACAGCAACAAAGTGTGGGCCGAACTCTCTTTCACATATATATAACTTTGTTATATATATAAGTTATATATATATGTAAGTTTTAGAAACCCAAAACCCTAGTTGCTTCTCCATCTTTTTCCTCCTCTCTCCTCCATCCACCTCCCTCTCCTCGGCGTGCGTGCCAGCCTTGTCGGAGCGACAGAATCCCCGCCTCCCGGTCGTCACGACGACAACAACAACAACAGTTTTCCACTTTAAGGTATCCCACTTCCCCGATCAATTTCTCCGTCAATTTAACTCCGATTTTAGATCCGTAAATTCGTGTAGAAAGTTCACATGACCCTCTTCAAGATCCCCTAAGTGGATTCTGACATGGCCATCCAATTTGCTCGAAAAATCGAGACGAAGTTGGAGAAAAACCCACTTTTCTGAATATTAAAAAACTGTTTTGAAACACCAATTTGTCGGCCACTTTTCTCACTGTCCATTAAACTTTCGTAAAAACTAATTGAAAAAAGTCAAAGACAACATAACCGAGATTGTAACGCACCTTTTGGATTCACTTTTCATCTAGTATGTAGAGAGTTACACGTTGTTAAAGTTTCACGAAAAACTGTAAATTCTGTTTTCAAAAAGTAGAAAAAACACCCAATACGGCGTGTATCCCGACAAACTGGGCAACGTGGTCGTGCACTATACGCATCGAAAGGCGCGTATGGATGTTGTCGACGTGTGGAAACTGACGGAACCCGATTTCGTTGCATGTGCGCGACGAAATCAATGTGTATCCGTCGAGATACCCCGTATCGACCCTTTGCAAATTAAGTCACAACTTTGTGCACACTTATCATATCGCGATGAAACTTACGCCATTGGACTCAAAATATTTTTCTGGTCCTGTGAGCCAAGTTTGATCCGATTCTGAGACCGTTGATCGGGACGCTATTTTGGCGGGCCTACAATCCCACTCAACGGGCGATTTTGTGGACAGCCCACCGGAATCCAAAATTTGACATACCTTGGGTTCATCTCATCAAAACAAATCTGTAGACATGTAGTTTGATGACTTTAGAGACTGTAGATATTGGCACGCATTTCGGTACAAAGCGGGTCCAACGGCGGACATCATTTTGACCCAAAATTACGAAATTACCCCTGTTCCAGAATTTGACTTTTGGACAGGCATTTTCTAGATATAACTTTTATTCCAAACTCGTTCGTGATGTTTGTTTCAGCATCCGGAACTTCTTGTGGATTTGGACTTTCGTGTTGACAATTCTGATTATTGGATTTTGCTGCTTCTCGCCCCACCCGTAGGCAAGATACCTTGCCTTATTTATTGTTCATAATTAGATGCACCTTTATTTATTTATTTACTGCATATTTTATTTGTTCAGTTGGATCCAGTACTTGCTATTTGTTCACTTTATTTTGTTTCGGTTATTTTTCCTTCTTGTCTTTTGTATGCATATGGACCTAGTCTTAGTGAACTACCTTCTGTTAGGGACCTTGGAAGGGAGAATACAGTTAAATGCATGGGCTACCCAAATCCAAAAGCTGTAGTAACTGCGTACTACGGTAGTCGAGTCGTGAGGGTCACTAGCCTCAAGCTATGTGGACTGATGGGTCACGTGGGCCGCTAGCCTCGAGTTATGCCGGCTGATAGTATTGGTACTTGACGTGTGCCTGTTGTGAGTTGTTACTTGTCCTGGGGGAGTCAGCCTTCACCTTCCCATACATCGATATGTCTTCTAAATTGCCAACTAGAAAGGTTAGGAGACCTTAGCAAATTTCATGTTCCAATCATGGCATGGAAAAATGTCACATCGTAGAATAGTAAGTTACCCCTTATCCTTGTTTGGTTGTAGGGGTAGCCTACTATTTCGATAATGGGATATTGAGCCGTGTTATGGTTTGGACACTTTTACTTTATCCTTATTTTATGGTGCATTTATATTCAGTTCATATGGCATGTTGTTCCTGTATCTTGTTACGTCCCTCTGAGGACCTGGTTATCTCTCCAGGTGTGTGCTTCTGTGATTTTGTAGGTGTTCTAGCCAAGGCTGTGATCTTCTCCATTCTTTCGAAGACGATTGCGCTTGGTTTGTCTCGTTATTTTATCGATCACTTCTTGTACATTTTATTTGAGATAGTTGGTAGTGGACTTTGTCTCCGCCCAACGATTGTATACATGACAAATTCAAAGTTGCCTTTATATCATTTATTTATTTAGTGGATGAGATTTAGTTATTATGGTTCTACTGCATTTTACAGCTGATATATTCATACGAGTTTTCCGTATATTGGAGTATACTTCGTATGTATACAGCTGGCATGTCGATGTACCTAGTCCTACGTATTTTGGGACTTGGGCGTTACATATTTTTGTGGTGGCCCATGCAGGTCAAGTTTGTCACTTCGGTTACGTAATTATACCGATGTGAGCCTGCAACATAGGATTAGAATCTAGAAATCTAATCCATACAGCTTGACCTTTTCCCTTAGCTTCAAATTCCGAACTCTCATTCGACTTTCTTGAATTGCATCTTGCTTGATTCCTTTCTACCGTTGATTCTTATTTTCGTGCTTAGTGTCAACTTGGAAGATGACTACACTAGTATATGCTCATAGGTCAAACACATGGCTAGAATGGTTGTATTGGCAATTGGAATACATATAAGACTCTAATTGAGTTAAAAGTTTTTTCTTTAAAGTGTGATTTAATGATTTGTAATTTGTAAAGTAGGATACTACCAAGGAAGGTTTTAAGCTTGAGATTTCTAAATAGTAAAGACCATAGGATTGATACTGCAGGAAGGAAAAAAATAGAATCTTTATACCATTGATTGGCTTTTTGAGATTTGAGATTTATGATTTATTGGGTTATAGTTATAATTCTTTGCACAAGTATAAAATTGATTTGCTTTTCGAATTATGATATTTATAATTTTTTGGGTGATAGATATACATCTTGGAACAAATATAAAATTTATTTTCGAGTTTTGATGTTTATGATTTATTGGATTATGGTTATACACCTTTGAACGGTTATAAATTTGGTTTGAAAATGATCTTAGCTTTTAAAAATGGCCGTAGGAATTATTTAAATTGAGTTGTACAACTTGCGATTTTCGTGTTTAGTAAATTTTAAATTTTAAGTGGAAGTAACGACGGTGAATTTTGGTTTAAAATATTTGAAAGTTATGAAAACAATTTTTGAGAATTTTTCTTTATTTTAAATTGTGTCCTATGATTGAGGATTTACAAATCTATTTAGATTTTTGGTAAAAAAAAGATTTTGACTGATAAGATTATTTAAAAAATTTAGTTTAATGAAGGATTGCTAATATTAAAATTTTTGGAAGAATTTCGAATGATGTGATGGAAAGTTATTTTGATTGATTAAAGGAAGTACCATTTAAAAGTTGTGATTTTGTTGGAATAACTTAGCATGAATGGAAGTTAAAATTGATGAGAGTATTGAGCTTAATTTTTGAGATTGCTTTTAATATGCTACGAGTTTTATTATGAGTTATTTAAAAAATTTAGAGTGTTAAATTTTTGATTGATTGTGAAATTTTTATGGATTCGTAAATTATGAACTCTTGAGTTAAATAGTTGAATTTAAACGTTAATTTTGTAAAAAGGTTAGTAGTAACGTGATAAAATTTTGCTTTGAGATTTATGATGGTGATTTAAATTTTTATGATGAAATTGAACGACTTGCAGTGAATACAATTTTTGGTGGTTTATTTTTGAATGTTTATTTTTGAAACTTTTGGAGGAACTTGAGTTAAATTTTAATTGTAGGCCCCAAGATAACCTACTGAGTATTCCACACTAATTGCCATGTCACCCATGACCATGATAGTAGTATATACACAAGTGTGGTTAGTCATCTACCCAGCTGTGTGACTGTATTTCTACCTCGGCTTACTCGACCTTCCTTCAATTCTAGATCTTATAATTGCGACCTTCTAACCCACTTGCAATTTGCATAATGATTTAATGGTTCCTTAACTGTATTCATCTAGGAGACTATCTTCTTCCGGAATTGTATTCCTAAATTATTTTTACTGGATTCTTTAATTAATTTTATTTCATGCTTTAACTTAATCTTCTTTATTTTGTGCATTAATTATCATCTCGTGAACTCCCACTTTCTATTTTAGATCTTTTGGCATCCCTTACCGTGACTTAGATATTTGGAGTACAACACTAGACTTTTTTTTCCAACAAATTCCATATATAAGGCCTAGACAAGCCAACCTTCATGTAGATATATCATGTCCCACCAAAACACGTCTTCTTGTACTCTATTTCTTGATATGACCTTATGGTCAAAATGGCCAAACTATAATCTTTACCATGATACGATATATTTTTCGACCACAGATAGGAATTCAACCTCGACTCAATTCTTTCGACCCGATATGTGATTTTGTCCTACTTAATTCCTTAAATGCTTAGATTTGTGCTTTATTTTGATTGCTTAACACATTGTCCCATCACACTACTAGCTTAACTCTTGTAAGTTGGGTAGAATACCTCACCACCCAACAAAGCCTTTGTCCTTGTGACCCATGTTGATAAGTTTGCTTAGACTATAAGTTCAAAGGACCCTAACTTAGCCAGTCAACCAAGACAACTGTATAGGCCCAAATCTTGGACGGAACTTAGATTTTAAAAGATCATGGACTATTTTATTTCCTTCATCATTACCTCCCTTACTCATATTTTGACAATCTCATGCTGCTAAATTAGCTTTAGTTTTTGCAAGCTTATTCTTTTCGAGCTTGATCATGACATATTTTATTGGGTGCACCCACTAACATATTGTCTAATCAGAACCGGTGCATGATGGTCTGATCAACCTATTGCACTTTGGTTCGCTTTTCATGTATTATTCTACGTTGATGGAGACATAGTTAAACCTGCCTTAGAGTCTCTTCCGCGACCGCCTTGACAATTCTCGTTTGAATTATTTTTGCCGCCTATGAACCCCGCAATTCGTACTCAATATATAACACCGTCTTTGAAACCTTTGTTGTTCTTGTCTTTTACTTATTTTGGAAAGACAAGGCACTGTACTTGCTAATTTGGACTCAAGGTATCATTTTTGGTTGCCCAATCGGTTAATTATACACGAAATATAAATAGCCACCGACCGACTAATGTGGCTGTACCTTCGCCTTTAACTGTTCTTCATTTTCTCAACCCTAGAATTATTATCGTGTCCTTCCAATTATCCTTGAGCACTCGAGAATGATTCTAATAGTTCACTTAAATCAGACCCCGACCAAGACGATTAGTATCCAGTTCTCCCTTAAGGGATCACATTTCCTAATTGTCTAATTTGTTCTCTTTGGTCTACTCAATTCCTTACTGTTCTCTAAAATATTGGATATTCAAAATTTTGTTACCTTCACTAGCAATCCTTATTTGAATTCCATAATCATGATATATATTTTTCTATATATCAACTCTACGATTTTCGAATGTACGGTTGTGTGGAACGCCATTTCATCGCCCCCTCCAAAATTTAATTGTATTTTGGTATTGACAAACTCTTCCTATCCCTCAACCCTATCTACCCTATTAATCCTAAATTTCGAGGACGAAATTCTTGTAAGTTGGGTAGGATGTAAAACCCTTAATTTTTTATTTTTTTATTTAGACTTAAAAATGAATTTATACAATTTATGGTTTTATTTATTTTTTTACGACCTGGTTTGGCCAATTCAGCCTGAACAAGGCCCGAACAAAATTTAAACCCATGTGAGCATGTGGAGTGACTAAGATGGCCATGTAGGAGCATTTCATGTGTGTACAAATATTTTTAAATAATTTTGAGACTTGTTGAATATTTATTGACTTTTGGTACAAAATTTATGTTTTATTAATAAATAATATTTTACAAGATGGTACAATTTTTTGGACCCATACATGGGTGAGCGGTAAAGTTCACCCATTGGGACGATTATTATTATTTTATTATAATTTAAGTTATTTTGTGAAAATTTATTAAATATTTTATTCTATTAAGATATTATTATTATTATTTTGAGTTGATTTATTGTGAGTTGAATTTATATATATATGTAAATATGCTCAAATATATTAAATAATTGGATAGTTGACTTTTAAAGGGTATTTAAATTTTAAATAGATTTTTGTTGTATTTATGGATATATACATATATATAGATATAAATATTTATATTTAAAAGTTTGAAAGGATGAGAAAGAAAAAAAAAAAAAAAAAAAAATATATATATATATATATATATATATATATATATATATATATATATATAAATATACAACACATGTGGTGGTCGGCCCCACCAATGTGGCAGCCGACCCACCCACATATGCTAGCACAGCAACTTTGTGTTCCCCCTCCCACACAAATATATATAAGTATATATATATAACTTTTGATTAGATTTAAAAAAAACAAAAAATAAAACAAATATAGGTTAATGGGTGGTCGGCCCCACCCGACCACCCATACCATGCGCCCACATCAATTAAGCAGCAGTAGCTGCTACTAAGGAAGGGGCTGAACCCCCCCCCCCTATACAAGCACAGCAACAAAGTGTTGGCCGAACTCTCTTTCACATATATATAACTTAGTTATATATATAAGTTATATATATATGTAAGTTTTAGAAACCCAAAACCCTAGTTACTTCTCCATATTCTTCCTCCTCTCCCCTCCATCCTTCTCCCTCTCCTCGACATGCGTGCCAGCCTTGCCTGAGCGAGAGAATCCCCGCCTCCGGGTCGTCACGACGACAACAACAACAACAGTTTTCCACTTTAAGGTATCCCACTTCTCCGATCAATTTCTCTGTCAATTCTACTCCGATTTTAGATCCGTAAATTCGTGTAGAAAGTCCACATGACCCTCTTCAAGATCCCCTAAGTGGATTCTGACATGGCCATCCAACTTGCTCGAAAAATCGAGACGAAGTTGGAGAAAAACCTACTTTTCTAAATATTAAAAAACTGTTTTGAAACACCAATTTGTCGGCCACTTTTCTCGCTGTCCATTAAACTTTTGTAAAAAATAATTGAAAATAGTCAAAGACAACATAACCGCGATTGTAACGCACCTTTTGGATTCACTTTTCATCTAGTATGTAGAGAATTACACGTTAAAGTTTCATGAAAAACTGTAAATTCTGTTTTCAAAAAGTGGGAAAAACACCCGATACGGCGTGTGCCCCGACAAACCGGGCGACGTGGTCGTGCACTATACACATCGAAAGGGTGTATGGATGTTGTCTACGTGTGGGAACTGACGGAACCCGATTTCGTTGCATGTGCGCGACGAAATCAATGCGTATCAGTCGAGATACCCCGTATCGACCCTTTGCAAATTAAGTCCCAACTTTGTGCACATTCATCATATCGCGATGAAACTTACGCCATTGGACTCGAAATATTTTTCTGGTCCTGTGAGCCAAGTTTGATCCGATTCTGAGACCGTTGATCGGGACGCTATTTTGGCGGGCCCATAATCCCACTCAACGGGCGATTTTGTGCACAGCCCACTGGAATCCAAAATTGGACATAACGTTGGGTTTGTCTCATCAAAAAAAATCTGTAGACATGTAGTTTGACGACTTTAGAGACTGTAGATATTGGCACGCATTTTGGTACAAAGCGGGTCCAACGGCGGACATCGATTTGACCCGAAATTACGATATTGCCCATGTTCCAGAATTTGACTTTTGGATAGGCGTTTCCTAGACATATATTTTATTCCAAACTCGTTCGTGATGTTTGTTTCAGCATCCGGAGCTTCTTATGGATTTTGACTTTCGTGTTGACAATTCTGATTGTTAGATTTTGCTGCTTCTCGCCCCACCCGCAGGCAAGATACATTGCCTTATTTACTGTTCATAATTAGATGCACCTTTATTTATTTATTTAATGCATATTTTATTTGTTCTCAGTTGGATCCAGTACTTGCTATTTGTTCACTTTATTTTGTTTCGATTATTTTTCCTTCTTGTCTTTTGTATGCATATGGACCTAGTCTTAGTGAACTACCTTCTGTTAGGGACCTTGGGAGGGAGAAGACAGTTAAATGTATGGGCTACCCAAATCCAAAAGCTGTAGTAACTGCGTACTACGATTGTCGAGTCACGAGGGTCACTAGCCTCCAGCTATGTTGACTGATGGGTCACGTGGGCCGCTAGCCTCGAGTTATGCCGGCTGATAGTATTGGTACTTGACGTGTGCATGTTGTGAGTTGTTACTTGTCCTTGGAGAGTCAGCCTTCACCTGCCCATACATCGATATGTCTTCTAAATTGCCTACTAGAAAGGTTAGGAGACCTTAGCAAATTTTATGTTCTAATCATGGCATGGAAAAATGTCACATCGTGGAATAGTAAGTTATCCCTTGTCCTTGTTTGGTTGTAGGGGTAGCCTACTGTTTCGATGATGGGATATTGAGCCGTGTTATGGTTTGGACAATTTTACTTTATCCTTATTTTATGGTGCATTTATATTCAGTTCATATGGCATGTTCTTCTTGCATCTTGTTACGTCCCTCTGAGGACCTGGTTATCTCTCCAGGTGTGTGCTTTTGTGATTTTGCAGGTGTTCTAGCCAAGCCTGTGATCTTCTCCATTCTTTCGAAGACGATTGCGCTTGGTTCGTCTCGTTATTTTATCGATCACTTCTTGTATATTTTATTTGAGATAGCTGGTAGTGGACTTTGTCTCCGCCCAACGATTATATACATGACAAATTCAAAGTTGCCTTTATATCATTTATTTATTTAGTGGATGAGATTTTGTTATTATGGTTCTACTATATTTTACAGCTGATGTATTCATACGAGTTTTCCATATATTGGAGTATACTTCGTATGTATACAGATGGCATGTCGATGTACCTAGTCCTACGTATTTTGGGACTGGGGCGTTACAACGCCACATACCTGAGCCGCATGAGCGCTACATGACTGAACCGCATAGATGCCTCGTGACCAAGCCGAATGCACATCTCATAGCTGATCCGCATAAGTGCCTCATGGCTTAGCCGTATGAGTACTACATAACAGAACCGCATAAGTGTTTTAAGACTGAGCCACATGCGTCTCATGTTTTTAAGCTGCATGTGCGTCCCTCATAACTAGGCCGTATAGGGTATGTTTGGCTAGGCTGCATACCTGAAATGAAACCTATTCACTTTGTTTTTTTCTTTCTTTGATTTTTGCAGCATCCATGTTGAAGGCTGAGACTATTGTAAAGGAAGAGATGCCGCCTCCACTCATCAACAAGAGTCACCATTTTTAAGGAGGAGGCGACACCAAAAGTTGAGATAAAAGAAGAGCTAGCGTCCATCAGGAAGGAAATTACTTCCAAGATTGAAGCTGCTGTAAAGGAGAAGCCAGAGTCTGAGTATAGTAGCACTGGGAGTTCTGACCCTCCTGCCCCGGCCGAGGACCTTAAAATCGATCCTTCATATGCGAAATGGTTGAGAGAATGGTATATGCCTCAACATAACTAGGATCCGTGGGTTCCCATGCTCTTTCTAAAAAAAAATAAATATCCATACTTTGTCTTGGTTTTTCCGTCTGTCTTTATCTGTAGTTTGTGTTTCGCTTCTTTTGGACATCAGTGTAATCCTTTACTTCTTGTCCAGAAGAAGAGATGAAGAACTTTTTTGGTGTGCTCATGAGATGTAGTCTTGTGAATGTAACTTCTTTTGAATAAAATAGAATACATTCACTCCATTTTTTTGCTTGTGGTATCTGTGGTGCTTGTATTAGAGGGCCTAATACAACATTTGTGTAAAGAAATATCCCACTGGGGGACTTTTTGTGGACCTATTGCCCTTTTGTGCATCTAGTAATGCGAGCAAATAGATTTGAATGATATTTTGTGGACCTACTACTCTTTTTGTGCACCGATGGTACGAGTAATAGATTTGGATAACTTCTGTGGAGCTATTACCCTTTTACGCATTGGAGGTACGAGTAATAGATTTTGAACGATATTTTGTGGACCAATTACTCTTTTTGTGCAGTGATGGTGCGAGTAATAGATTAGGATAATTTCTGTGGACCTATTACCTTTTTCGCACTGGTGGCGCGTGTAATAGATTTGAAACGGAACCTAACAGAGGTAATATGGAAGTGATAGGTTTTGTGGTCTTAACACCATACCTTTTATCCTGGGTTGGGTACAGGTGTTAAGTCAAGAGACAATTGGTATCAGAGGTAATATGGATGTGATACATGATGATCATGAAATTTTTTGTGGACCTATTACTCTTCTACGCACTGGTGATCGAGTAATAGATTTTGAGACAAAACCCTAACACATGTAATATGGACGTGATAGATTTTGTGGTCTTAACACCATGTCCTTTATCCCGGGTTGGGTACAGGTGTTACGTCGGAAGACTATCGGTATCAGAGGTAATATGGACGTGATACACGATAATGAGGACCAGAAAGTTTGCTCAGAGATAATGGTACGCTAGGTAGACTTCTGTGGGATAAAGCATTAGAGTCGGAGTTCAGAGGTATCCGCATACATAACTCTCCACTCATGGAGAAGCGATATAAAAAATAGAGTGTGAGTTCAGAGGTACTTGCTGTACATAACTCGATGGCCTGGGAGATTTGGTGGTTTGAGGAAGTAGCAGCATGTCCTTAGACATAGTATTTCTTCAGGAATTTGCCATTTATGGACATCATGAGCAAGTCTCCGTTCTGCTTCGCGAGTCGGTATGCACCGTTAGAGAATACGGTCTCGATAATGAATGGACCCTCCCACTTGGACTGGAATTCGTTGGCAGTTTTGTAAGTCATGACCATCGGTCTGCGAACGTCCAAGACGAGATCGCCTATTTGGAATGTCCTCTGCTTGACTTTCTTATTGAAGGCCCGAGAGATGCGTGCTTGATAGAGCTTGATGCTTTGTTGAGCTTACAAACGTTTCTCATCTAAAGCTTTCAATTCTGGTAGCCATCGGCGGTAGTTATCGTCTGATGTCAACCGGTAAGTAAAGGCCACACGAAGTGAGGGGATCTGGGTCTCCAATGGGAGAACTGCCTCACTTCCGTACACCAGAGAGAATGGTGTAGTTCCTGTAGCCGTCCGACTCGTAGTGCGGTACGCCCATAAGCATTCGCCCAGCTTTTCATTCCAGTCGCGCTTGTTTGAAGACACAAACTTCTTGAGAAGCTTGATTATGGTCTTGTTAAAGGCTACGACCAGACCATTAGCTGATGGGTTGTATGCTGTTGAAGCAACATTTTGTATCCGATTCTTGTCACAGAATCGATAGAAGGCATGGCTTGCGAACTGCGAACCATTGTCATGAATGATCCTCCGTGGCAGTCCAAAACGGTAAATGATGTGATGTTTTATGAAACTGATTACATTTGATGTCTTTACCACTACCAGCGGAATAGCTTCCGCCCACTTGGAGAAGTAATCGGTGATTGCGAGAATAAACCGGTGCCCTTTGGACGACGGCGGGGTGATTGGGCCAACAATGTCAATTTTCCATGCTTCAAATGGCTAAGAGGCCACTGTTGGGTACAAGAACTCAGATGGCAGATGTATGAAATCTACGTGGATCTGACAAGCCTTGCACTTCTTTGCATAATCGACTGCGTCTACTACCATCGTAGGCCAGTAGTAACCTATCCGACGGAGACGGTCCTACAACTTCAGACCCGGTTGGTTAGCCCCACAAATGCCATCGTGAGCCTCACGTAAGGCTTCTTTGGCTTCTGCATTTGACATACATCTTAATAGTAGTCCATCGTAAGTTCGTCGGTACAACATTTTTGTTTCTGTGTCATAAAAGAATCTAAGAGAACGCCTTCTGATTGAAGTTGCTTCTTTCACATTCTCTGGCAGGATTCCGTAGACTGCAAAATCGATGAACGGGAGTCTCCAGTCTTACACATCATTGGTTATCTGGGCGGAGTAAGTCGTATCCAATTGAATGTTGTTTTTGGGACAGACCAGCTCATGGCCTATCACGTCGACTAGATGATGATCACAATTTAGAATCGTCAAAGAAACGGCGAGGCTTGCTAGGGCATCGGCTTCAATATTCTGGAGCCTAGGAACATGTTCTATAAAGAAACCCTCCATGGTAGCTATGATGGCAATTGATGTCTAATGATAGGGAATCAGGTCCGCATTACGAACCTCGTACGAGCCTCGAATTTGATTAACAATCAGCTGTGAGTCGCCATAAGCTTCCAGGTATTTGACCCCTACCTATTTTGAGAGTCGGAGTCCGATGACCAGAGCGTTATATTCGGCTACATTTTTCGAACAAGGTTCTATGAGAGAATATGCCCGTTTGACTACCAACCCAAAGGAGAAATTAATACTACCCCGACTCCAGCGACGATATCACCTTGTGGCCCCGTTCTTGAAGCACCATCGAAGAACATTCGCCAAACTTCATCATATGAAGTCATGTTTGAGTCAGCGACTTCATCTGGGATCTCTTCATAGATTCTGGCTGTTTCTGAGACTGATGGGATGCTAGAAAGTCGGCCAAGGCTTGACCTTTGACAGACTTTTGCGGAACGAAGACCATGTCGTAGGGGGATAACAGTATTGCCCATGTGGCTAGACGATAACTGAGTGCGCCTGGCTTGGTCATGAGAACCCTGAGAGGATTAACTCGTAAGACAACATGGATGGTCTTCCCTGACACATAGTGTCATATTTTCTGAATGGCGAATACCAAGGCAAGGCATTCCTTCTCCACGGCGGTGTACCTATGCTCCGGCCAAACCATCATTCGGCTGAGATAATAGATGGCTTGTTCGTGCCCTGTATCATTATTTTGTGCTAGCAAGGTGTCGAAGGAGTGTTCTATCGCCCGTACATAGAGCATGAAGGGCTCCCCAGAGGGCCTTGCATCTTTCGGTCGCCTTTGATTGGATTTTGGCAATCGGATCACCATCAGCCCTATGACATTTTTTGTCTCATGGCTTTGGGTGTCGGATGACCATCGGTTTCGACTGTGCAGCTGGGGTGGGGAACCGGGCACCTCTTTATGCAAAGATGCGACAAGGGGTACGGCTTTGCCCGGTTTACGGGCCTGGAGATGAATTCTCAAGGGTTCCTCTGACCCTGTGATGGCCTCCAGTTCGTCAGTTATGTGCCTCTTGGATTCTTCATATAGACACGCCTCCGAAGAATAATAAGACTTAACTCTTTTGAAGGTATCAATGTCAGCGAATTTAGTCTTCACAAAGCCATGCTTATTGACATATTTGAAGCACTGGTGGAGTATGGATGGCACGATCGTGTAGTTATGTATCCACGGACGCCCTAGGAGGATATTGTAGGACGTATCTGCATCTATGACGTAGCAGGTAACCTCTGTCCTCATGTCGCCGATCTGACATTTTAATCAGATCTTTCCTAAGGGATAGCTCGTTCCCGAGTTAAAACCGCTAATGGCAGTGCTGGTCGCCGCTAGCCGGTACATAGGGATGTCGAGAACTTGAAGTAAGCTTTTGGGATTATGCTTTTCGACGAGACAGGATCGATGTGCATCCGATCCACCTTGATGTCGCCTATATATCCAGTGTAGTACAATGGGCGATAATGCAAGTTGGTCTTCATCAACATGTCCTGTAGGGTGAATACGATGTTGGGCATTGCATCCACACAGTTTCTGTCCTGGAGATCTGCCGACGAGTCTTCACCTGTAGGTTTGACCTGGGCTAAGTAAGCGTCAGCATTCTGGAGCGCTTTGCTCAATGCGACACGAAGATCTTTGGAGAGCCTTAGGAGCTCGTATAATGACAATTTTGCGGGCGTATTAGCCAATTGTGCTAATATGTCAAAGTTGTAAGGTCTCTCTAGCCCTTGAGGTGCATCTTTACAGGGCAGCCTGTCGAAGCGAGTTTCTTTTGGCTTGGCCCTATCTGCCGATAGGGGTGAGATGGCCTCGGAACATCAGTGGCGGGCATTGTTGCTGGCTGAGGCTCTTCGACTGAACTACCCAGAGTGGGCTGAACTTGTGCCCTAGACCGGGTAACAACAGCCGCCGCCTCCTCAGCTTCGGCCAAAATTGTATGGCAGGATCTGGACTTCCTGCCATTCTTCTTGTTGTCTGGAGATGACACCTCCTGGGTAACATCGGGCACTAAGACTGGGTGCACCCACATGATATCTCCTCATGACGTGGTGAGAGGTACCAAGCCAGTCATCTGGTCCCGGATGGAGGAAGATTAGTAACCTCCATCATTGCCCGGGGGATAGGTATTACCCCGTCTTGAATACTTGTTGGAGGGAAGTCGTCGAACTGAATTGACACCATATTCGCTGCTACGTAACCTCCTCAAAGTCTAGTAACAGAGCTTTGGAGTCGATAAGATACTGGATGTACCGCTTTAATTGAAAGCGGTCATGAGTGTCATGATGAACATAGCGGTGGAAATGGCAGTATTTTGGGTCCTCCATCTCTGCCGCTCGAGGCTCGCACCTTGGTGGAGGGAGTTGGATCCTGTCCCCTTGCAAGAGCATGTCGAAGATAGGCTTGATATGACTATCTTCCAATGAGTAATTCATCTTGGGCCACTGAGCTTCTGCCTGGTTTTGTTCAGGCTTCTAGGTTGTACCGGTGACCATAGCCTGTTTGCCTTTATTGTCCCGGTTATTGAAGGTGCCGTCAGTATTGTTGTTATTGGGGATGGTACCAAGTTGTATGCTTTTGACCTCTCCATCTGGGATGTGTAGTCCCAGCTGGCGAGCCTTCTTTAACTTTGCCTCCGTATTGGTGGCACTTATGATGAAGGTCGTCCAATCCCTGAACTGATCTTCACCCATCCAGAGGCTGATTGCGGGGAGCAACTTCTTCTGGAAGATTTCAATCAAGGAGCTTTCGGGATTACCTTGGGGCAATCTCATTGCAGTTTGGCGGAACCGCTCGATATAGTTCTTTGTTAGGAACATGTGCTTGAGGCCGTCAAAAGACTGGATACAGTTGTCCGGAAGGTTGCGATACCAGTCGAACGCGATCCCTTCCAATGCTCCGATGAATAATCGTGTGAGGATGGCGTCACTATGCGACAAGTGGTCGGTTGTGACCTCGAAATAAGTCATTTACCGACTAGCAGAGGTCTTCTCATCATATAAATCGATATGAAACGGCTTGTACCATGGTGGAAAAGGCACATCTCTCCATGTAACGGGATAGAACTGTCGTATTCTGAGGTCCCGAGTGGAGTCTCCAGCATTGAACATTGCTCGAAGCTCTTGGACTTTCCTTCTTGCTTTCCTGGCTTCATCTGCAGCTGAAAGAGCGGATGCTCTTAGAGAATTTTCACCCAAAGGAGGAGCGGTTGTGTTGGAGTCCGCGTTGACCGTGGGTCCCAAGCTTGTTTGTCCAGGCGTCCTTGTCGGTTAGGTCGGCAAGGCGGCTTTGATTTTGTCTACTGACTTGACCAAGGACAGGAGAATGGCTTCAAGTACTTCTAGACATTGTCGGTCAGTAGGTTCTTCATGATTATTGTCGACCATAAAGACTGTCCGTATGTGGGTAGATGTGGAAGGGATCGTAGCAGAGGTGCTCTCTGTGTCGTACCCTCGTACCGAAAAATCGTTGGGGAATGTCGGAATGTCTTCCTCCTCGGACTCGGAAGGGGTGCTACCTCCTGTGCAGAAGCCGCATCGTCTTGGCGAAGGCGGTCATCCTCAGGGACGTCCACGTCTGTTGCGTAATTCCAGTGGATCGCTATCCCTGTGTATGCTCTTGGAATACCAGGTTGTCGCATACTTTGATGGGACTGTTACCCCCGGCCTCATCTACCCCCAGGAAGGTCGAGGATGTACTTCCAGGTGTTGGAAGCTTCTTTTTGGATCGAGTGCCTAGGTAGATACCCCCTGTGGTTGTCGGTGGCAGTCCTCCAAACAAGAGTTTTCTTGCAATGCTGGCGGAGATTGCCGGGCTGGAAGAGCCTGTCTTATTCCCTCCGTTGCCGGGAAGAACCTTCTGGGTTGAATTACAGGAGACGAAAATAAATTCCTCATCTCCCGGGACTCGTACCTATTTTTCAAGTTGTTGTTGGAAAGCTGCTGGCTGCTGCAGTCGTTGGAAAATGGACTGCCCATCTTCAGGTGCTACCGACTTGTCACAGCAGTAGTTGATGATGACTTGGGTGAAACGACGTCCCGAGAGGGGCTAATCGCATGCCAAGGTTGCTTCCTTCTCCTTGCGTTTGTGAGTAATCACCTCTCGCAAGTCGATAGCGGATTCATCTACCTTTGCATCCAATTTGTGGACTTAGGTACCCCGAGCACACGGGTGTGTAGGTGTCATGGTTGCTCCCTGATCCAAGGCTAGTAAAAGCACTTGTTCTCGATCGTAGGAGGGAGACTTTTGAGACCCACCCTGTCCGTTAGCCCTGGGGGACTGAACGCGGGTGGTTCTGTACAACTTTCCATCAGAAACCCGTTTAATAGTTAACGGTGCCCGCTGACGGTCAATAACTTGGATAGTTGACTGGGCTTGCTGGGCCCACACTGCCCTAGACTTCTTTGACTTAGCACCCGAAGGTGCATAGTAAGAAGAGTCCAGATTGGAATATCCCACATTCTTAATGGGCCGCATAGAGTAGAGCCCGCATGAGAGACAGTCGAACACAGAGCTTCGGACAGGGCCGTCTGAGACACTCTGTCTATAGCCAGGATTGGCTGTCGCATGGGCCGTCTGCCTGCAGCCAGAGTTGGCTGCCGCATGGGCGATCTGCCTGCGGCCATAGTTGGCAATCGCATGGACGATCTGTCTGCGGCCAGAGTTGGCTGCCACCTGGGCCATCTGTCTGCGGCCAGAGTTGGCTGTCGCATAGGCCATCTGTCTGCGGCCAGAGTTGGCTGCCGCATGGGCCATCTGTCCATCTCTCTTATGCGGCCTCTTCCTCGTCCGCTTGGATTTTCTTTGTGCCCCTAAAAACTCAGCATCGTAGTATTTTTCTTTGTGGATTTGGGGACAGTGGGGTTCTCTGTGGTCGGAAGCAAGGCCGTAGGAGAGTCTTAATCACCGTCTTGGGTCGTAGAAGGAGCTTCTTCGAGAACCTGGTCGGGGGCAACAGTTTTGCGCTTCGATATCCTACGGGTTCTCTTTGGGTTGGCTCGCTTCTGCGATGGGCTGACGCTCCCTTCAGAGAGCATTTTTTTGAATGCTCGTTGGTCAAATCGAACCACGAGCATTTGCTACATGGAGCCGAGCTTGGACGCGTCAGATTGCGTCACCAACTTCTCATCAGAAGAGAAGGATATCCCTAGCAGAGTCGCCATCGTATTTTCCATTAAATATCAAGCACAAAAAATTACAAATGAATTGAACATGATTGCAAACTCGCTTGCACAAGAGAAAGCCTAGAAAAAACTCCTAGAAAATAATCTAAGTACAATTGTTTAGTTTAGATTCTGGGGGTGACGATAGAGGCTCGGGAAAGTGTAGCAACTCTGCCTTACTCCTTGGACTATCTGACACGGTCCTTGCTCTTGAAGAAATTGCCCTTCGTAGGTTGTCAGCCTTTTGCATAGGTGTGGTACCCTGCTATTTATAGTGATAGATATCTTGAGCCGCATGGATGGTCGCGTGGCCACGTGCTACAGCAGCACACAAAGACCCTGTCCTTGGCCGCCAGCTGGTGACTTGTTGAGATTTTGTTGTGGCAAATCTGGTTGGTTGAGACTTGGTCAGCCTGCCATGTGTCCTATCGCAGGATGGGATCGATCTGCTTGATTCATTTTGAGCCTTATAAGTCTTTCAGTGTTCGGCCATGCTAGGCCGCATAAGACTCATGCGGCTTAAGTCGCAGTCTTCCTTATTTTGCATGTAGCTTGGGAATTTTTAGCCGCATAGGTTCTATATTCTGGGCTGCATAAAGCTCATACGACTCAGATTGCAGTCACCATTGGCCGCATAAAGCATATAGATTGAGCCACATAAGGCTCATGTGGCTCGGGTCGCAGTCCCTCTGGCCGCATAGCCATGTCCAGAAACGTGGATCCTGTGTCACGTCTTATCTTCTTTTTTGTCAGAGTGTCAGCTGTCAGTTGTGTTAGTTTCAGCAGAGCTTGTCAGCTTTATCAGAACGACTGATCAGCCTGGCCGCATAAGTAACTTTTTTATTCTGCGGCTCAAATCAGTCTGGTTGCTTTTGTTATGCAATTTGAGGTAGTAAAGATGGGCCACAGGGGGCGTGCCGAGTCTGTCATACGGTTCTTCTTTATGCGGACCAACTTGTCCCGAAGTACTCATGCGGCCAGTTTGTGATCCGCATGAATCCCATATTTTCTATGCTTCTATAATTACCTTCATGTTTATCCAATGTATACTCATATATCATGCTAAGGTAATTGAGTCCAAATGCATGAACTTTGGCATAGATTTTGCATAAATTCTAGTATATCTATTTTTGATTTCTTTTCAATGATATATTCTTTATGGAAGTGATTCACTAATTTGTATGGGCAAAGTGTGAATCATATTATTTGTGATCATTGTTAAAAGTCTCATTTTATTTTTGATTTTTTTGGTATATACTAGATATGCAAAGTTTAATCCTCATATATTATTTATGACCAATGATTAATTTATACTTTATTGGTATATTTTTTTATTAAAATCTTTTATTGGTCTCTTTGAAAACTATATTTATACACTTTATTAGATTTTTTTTGAATGGTTTCTTTCAAATCTATTCCCCTAATCCTTGTCATGATTATTTTTGTCTTCGTCCAACTATGCTTGAGTTCATTTTATCTCTAATTACAGGGAAGCTTATTTTTGATCATGTCAACGGGGGAAAAATAAGTTTAAGTTAGCACACAGTGCTTTAGTGATGTGTTTATTAGTGATACATGTATCTATCGTAATTGTCTTAAACTTAACTGATTTGCCATAATAAAAAAGGGGAAGATTGTTAGCCCAATAATTATATCATATGTTTTAATATGTCTACTCAATTAAGTTTAACATAATGATGTCACTAATATTCATATAAGCATTATCATGTTGCTAATTAAACTTAGCATTGTCCTACTATTTATTATTTATCATAATGTTATATTGCTATGTTCACCTAACATGTACTTGCAGACAAGTAGTAAGCATGGTCAAACTAGATCATGTGCAATAAAGTGACAAAGGGGGAGAAAAACTGATACAAGCCACAACTACTGAACCGTACAAACCAAATGCTCACAAAACTACGGAGGAACACATGGGAGCATTGTACCAGCATGGTATCAACGTATCGTATCACGTATCAGCCATGGTTTATAAATTATCAAAATGGAAGAGATCGTTGGCCCAAATAGTCATTGGTCAACCTGATTTTGATATTGATCGAACCATGCCTTGATATGACTCGATACGACATAATTATCACGTCAGCACAAAGTCAGCACTACATATCGTATCATTTCTCGTACAACAAGGACGTCTGGATTTTATTATTTGTATTGTATTTTGCTTTTATTTTATATGAACACATGTGCATTGGGTCGTATTGGCACTAAGAAGCTCATACCTCAGCCTAAACCATATTCCTAGTCCATAAAGTAAATCTGACCTAAACCCAAACTTTTCTGGTAAGAACATAGTAAGAACTTTGGAAGAACTCTGCCCGAACTCTGCCCGAATGAAATCCTAAGTTATTATGAACGAAAATGAACCCTGAAACCCTAGTAGCCGAACTCGGGCCGAGTTCGCCCCGAATTCGGACTGAACTCGGTCATCCTGAATTCCCTCCTGGTCATAATGAAATACCTATTCTCTTGGCTCCAACGGTTAAAAATTTGAACGTTAAAGCATCCGAGTTCTGCCCGAACTCTGCCTTAAATGCTATAAAAAGGCAACAAATTTTCCATTCTTAATCTCTCATTCAATCTTTTTATCTATTCCTGAGCCAAAGCCATCACCATCCCCATGATCAACTCCCAAACTTCTAGTGCTAATGCGGTTCCAATTTTAGAAGTCTGATCGAGTTATAAAGCTTGGATTTCAAAGTGTTGTCTCTATACTTATTATTGTGAAGTCGCGAGTTCTTCATATTAAAGCTCGTGGTTGAAGTCGTCGTGCCCTTCGGATAAAAGCATGAGGTTGTAAGGAGTCGACGTGCCATTCAGATCAAAACATGTATTGTAATCTCTATTTCAAATAGTGGATTAATAGCGAGCAAGAGTTCTCGCAACTGGACTAGTCCTCTCAGAGGAAAACCAGTATAAACTTTGGTGTTTGTGTTTGCTCTTCTCTACTCATTTACTTTACGCATCTACTTATATACTGTCTGCTTCATATTTGTTGTATTACTGCCATAAATTGTTTGAAGTGGTGATTTTTATTTCGCAGCACACACGCACTCTATTCACCCTCCTATAGAGGTGCCATCGATTCTACAATACCGTCTCATAAAAGAATGCTGCCAGTAAGGTACTTGAGCACGAACTGCTCTATCCATAGATTACTCGGTATATCTCAGTCTTCTGAAGGAATTCGTCATTAAAATCAAAACTTCTTTGAACGTGGAGATCCACAACTCGCAGCGCAACATCTTGCCAACGAGGAGGATCGGTCGAGTTCATTCTCAATGTAAAGTTGTGTAAAATAAGAATGAACAAATTCTCTTCACCATGAACACTATTATAGGCCAAATCTTGGACATCCATGAGCCAAGTGGCAACTCTCCCCAAACTTAATGCGATGAACTTGGCATTAATGGCAATGAATCTATCATCTCAAATTCAGCTAAGTAAAAGTCATTAAATTGAGCCTCGAAACGCTCAAACAAAGTTGATCAAAGTGATGAGCCTCATAGCTAGTACGCCCCTCAGTTCTATGCGCCTCACATCTGATGCTCTTGACGGTACATAAAAAATGTGCCTATACAAAGCTCTCTACCCAACGAGCATTAAATGCTGAGTGTCAAAAGTCAGCAACACGCATCTCGAAGTCTGAATAGTTGACAAATTATTTTAGAAAACAAAGAGCCGCCAACTTCAGCATAATCTTTACTTGATTTGTCGGTTACAAATGAGCTCTGCCGTGTGGCCGACTTAACACTAGCATGCGCTTCCGTGGCCATGCGCTCAAAATTTGCATGCGCTTCTATAGCCATGCGCCCATCCTTGCCATTGACCCCCAAAAGTCATATGCCAAGTCTACTCATGCGCCCGATCCTAGGCGTATCCAAGCAAATCATCCTACAATAAATTAAAGATCTTTGAGCCCTTGTATATGTGCCACATGTCATTGACTTAGTTCTGCCTACGAACGGGTGCTAACGACCCAAGATCTCAGCAACAAATGAATCTCAACAACTGCCACATGTCAGCTCCTCCGCAGCCCAATAGTGCAGTTTCAAACAGATTCTGTTCGAAGTTTCCTAGTGCAACGCCCCTGCGTCCAACAATATCAAGCGTTTAGCATTCCTGCGTGTAAAATCTCAATACGTGCATCACATATGCGCACATAAACGGATCATTCTATTGCATATAAAAAGAAGGATAATTCCTTCATTCAATATCTTCAGCTACACATCTCCACTTCATGGAACTCTACAAGCTCTTCAACAGCTTTAAACTCGAAGTTCATCCAGACGTTCAGTGAGCTTGAGATCGTCGCCAGATCGTCAATGGAGTAAATAATGTAAAGAATCAACCCTCCATCGCCATGGTTCCTAGAATAACAAAAGTGTACTCTAAGGATTCTATCAAAATCCTACGTTGTACTCCGTTCTGTTTGTGATTTATAAAAGTTTATTCAAGTACTTTTTTTAATGGCAAACAAGCTGGCGACTCTGCTGGGGACCACTTTTCCTTCTAACGAGAAGGTCGTGTCGCATTCTGACGACAACAAATACGGATCCTTCTAGAAGACACTGGTAGTACGCTTCGATCAGCAAGCGTACGAGAAGTTTCTCTCTGAAGGCAACGCGAGTCGTTTGAGATGGCTACCAAAGTCGAAAAAGACTCGCCAAGTATGGGTGCCCAAAGACGATCCGCTGAGCACCAAAACTGAAAGAGCTATGCCGGTGCAACCATCATTTCATCATGACATTCTCAGCAAATAAGATGTTGCTACTGGAGCAGCGTATATGCCAGGGAAGCGCAGTGCTGACTGCATCTCCCAACCCGATTCTTTCCAGTCGAAGAAGATGTGCCTAAGGAACAAGGGCACAACCACTCTCCTATGCATGGACTCTGCTGTGCAGGGAAAGCACTCTGTCTTTGATAGAATCACTCGCTGTAAAGGCGAGGCAAAGTTGGATTATGAGTACTATGCGCCTTCGCGGGCTAGTACAAAAAAGTCCAAGGCGGCACGGGCTATGCGCCCTCAACGTGCAATGCCAGCAGCGAACCAGAAATGCATGCCGAAAGTCAAGCGTGCAGCTGATGGTAAGCTGTATAGACTTGACCCAAGTGCTTTGGCACCCGGAATGAGTCAACTCTAAAAGTCTCTCTCTTACTTGGGTGCATCTCATGTGCTTGGAAACAAGTCAGGGGGCAAATCTTGGGGTGTCGAACCCATGCGCCCATATGGGACGTGCACATGAAGTGGGTTTGACTCACAGTAAGTCCTCTTCTTATTTGGGCGCATCTCCTGCATTTGGAACCAAGTTTGGTGGGGCAAACCTTACGGTGTTGAACCCATATGCCCACGTGGGCTGTGCGTATGCAGTGGGTTCGACTCGCAATATGTGTTGCTCTTCCACCAATGATCTAGGTGCATTTCTTGCGCTTGAACTGGATCAAGGAGCGCATCACTAATATAACCATCCTGACGCTTGGCTCTCTTATGCGCCTGAAGAGGGTACAAATATGAAACTTTCTTCACAGGATTTACGTAATATGACCACTCACAAACGTTGATTGGGAGAGATGACCACCATGCACAATACACCCCCTCAAAGAGCATACTTGTGCTATGGTCACCATCAACGACAGTTGTTGCAAGACAGTGGTACTATCACCAAGGTAGTCTGTATTCCAGCGACTAAAATCTGCGATACCTGTCCGACATCGTCTCGGAAAGAGGATGCCAAATGAAGACGAGGAAGAACCCTTGGTCACCTCGTGTCACGTCATCTCTAGCTCTTCTGTACCTAGGAGAAAGGCAAAGACCACAACCCTCCGGCCTCGACTAATTCTTCGAAAAGCCGATCGAGAGAAAATAAAGCAATAATCCCTGTGACCGATTCCAGATTACCCGGTTAAAGGTAAAGACTACATCAGTAGTACAAGCTGGGGGTATTCAAACCCCGATTGTCTACAATAACCCCTCATTCGAAGATGAGGGTAACTGTCAGGGAACTAACACCGATACGGCTTGGGGTAGGCAATTCGGGGAGTCGGAGGAATAAGATATGATGCCCACCTTTCCACAAGAAAGTGAGGCTGAAAGTGAAGCGTCGACCAATCCATCCATTTCGACCCATATCTTACCTGATTACCTGGCAGAAGGTGGCGGGCCTTAAAACCCTTTCCATCACCATGCAGTCCTTCATCCAAGTCGTGTTCGAGTTTCAAAATACCCTGGCTGTCCCAACTTCGACAAGGGCTCCTACATCTGCCAGTCCTGATCCATGGGCTAATAGAGAATCAATACGTACCCCCTCAGTGGGTACCTTCGGGGATGGATCATCACACCCTGTACTAGACAGCAGCTCCTTCGGGAGATGAACATTATACCTTACCTCAATCATCTGCTGCTAGCTCTACTGAAGAACTATTCGAGTTGCTGAGAGACCTATGCGCTCGCTTTGAGGGAAAAGACAAACATGAGGAATGCCAGAAGCTTGGAATCTGGCAACCCTATCCTCTTGAGTGAAACAACATGGTTTATCCTCCCAAGTATAAATCATAGTCACTGGTACCATTTGACGGAAAGAGTCTCCCCGTCAATATCTGACTTATTTCCACTCCATGATGGGGCATCTATCGAAAGAGGATGCCCTACTCATGTGTCTATTCATAGGAGCACTGAAGGGGGTAGCCTATGACTGTTATTACAGCCTCCTTGATGTATATCCTCCTTCGAGGATTTGAAGCATCTCTTCTTTTCCCAATTCTATGACGGCAAAAAAGACATGACTATGTCTTCCCTTATGAAGATTACCCAGAAATAGAAGGAGACAGTACAGGCCTATATTGAGCGCTTTCGGCAGGCGTGTCTAAGGTTACCTTCTGGCATCCCCGAATCTGTGCTAGTGGACTATTGCCGAAAGAATATGACGCCGGCAATCAAACTTTGGGTCGACTCTACCCAGTACATACACTGGACCGCATTCATTATCGACACTGAAGCTGTTGAGATGAAAGCCCGCGATGCCCGTCTTCTGGGGGTCAGCTTCCCTGTGTTCGAAGACAAAGGGAAATGTGCTGCCAATAGCAACAACAGTGGGCGCGAGCCGAAGGGAAAGCATGCATTGACTGTGAATACCTCCAAGGGTACATAGAATAGGATATCTGAAGTTATTTTATCGAGAATCCATGCCTTGCCAGTGTACATCTGGCTACAGTAAATCCTTAGTTTCACGACTTAAATAGGATATGGTATCGAATATTCTGTTAACTCTATCCATTATTGACATAACAACTCAAGATCAAAATAGGCAACTAAGACATAGTTTTAATAATACTCAATAGCCTACGTTTACTTGAAATTACTTCAACTTAGGGATCATGCCACGCCAGAGCACTGCTGGCTGAAGTGAACCTGTAGTCTCGATAAATCAAATAAATGGCGACAGTGCGCTTCTGTCTTGCCATTGTAAGAGAACGAATATTGTTTCAACTATATCCAGAAGAATTCATAGAAGCTTCTAGAAATTCAAACAAGTTGATTATGATAGAAAAAGTGTAAGTATTTGTCCTTCAAATGAAAGTATCAATTTTGAAAATCAAATGATCGATTAGATATTAATTTTGAAAATTAAACGATCGACTAGAAGACGACCGAAAACGAGAAGTAAAAATTTCTAATTTCTATTTCTCTCATACTCAAGGATTGAATGACAAACATGAAACAAAAATTGACTCGGAATTATTAGATGGATAACGGGGTCTTATTAGGCTCAAAAGTCAACGGATGAAAATAAAATATTGACTTTTAGAAAATAATTACTTATGGAAATAAATAAGTGATACGGCTTAGGCAGGAAAGATAATTCAAACAAATACCAATGTTAAGGATTGAATCCTAGGAAGTCCTAGTTTACTGTGCGAACAGTCTACCCACCTTTGATTAGAGTCATCTATCGAGCTCAATATTATCGCATAAAATATTTGAATTCATCTAATAGGGTATCCCAAAAATCATCGCTTATCACTATTTTAATCATGTAGCCTATGTAACAACCTTAACTACCCAAGTAATCAATTTGAAATAATTATATGGGTTGCCCACTGGGTACCTACTCCTGTAGAAGCATGGAAAATATGAGGTTCATGCGGATCACAATTTGCCGTATATGTACTTTGGGCCAAACAGGTCAGCATAAAAGAAAGCCGCATGACAGATTCATTGCCTTATGCGGCCCATCGACAACCTGCTGCAGAAGAGAGATATGCGGCCAAGAGGATCAGTTCGTCTGATAAAGCTAACAAGTTCTGTCAAAACTGACAAAAATGACAGCTCTGACACTTTGACAAAAAGATAAGACGTGAGACGTCACCAAAAGCAGGGTTCATACGCTTTTATGCGGCCAGAATGAGTGTCACCTAAGCCGCATGAACCTTATACGGCTCAAACATATGCGGCCCCAAAGTCTCCAAACTTCATGCGGCCAAGGGTGACTGTGATCCAAGCCGCATGAGCTTTATGCAGCCAAAATACAGAATGTATGCGGCTTAAATCCTTAAGCTATATGTGGGCTAAGAAAGTTTGCGACTTAAGCCGCATGAGTCTCATGCGGCTCAAAATGATTCTTGCGACAGGACACGTGGCAGGCTGACCAAGTCTTAACTACCCAGATTTGCTGCAACAAAATCCTAACAAATTGACAGATGGCGGCCAAAGAGCGGGTCTTCACGTGCTAATTAGCCACGTGGCCATAGGCCATCTATGCGGCTCAACATATATACCACTATAAATAGCAGGATGCCACACCCCTGTAAAAGGCTGGCAACCTTCAAAAATGCAATTTTATCAAGAGCTAAGGACTGCGTCAGATAGTCCAAGGAGTAAGGCAGAGTTGATAGTACTTTCCCGAGCCTCTAACGTCACCCCCCAGAATCAAAACTAAACAATTGTACTTACATTGTTTCCTAGGATTTCTTTCTAGGCTTTTCTTTGTACAAGCGAGTTTGCAATCAATTTCAGTGTTCCTGTAATACATGTCTTTGATTTTTTATGGCAAACACAATGGGGACTCTACTGGGGACGTCCTTCTCCTCTGATGAGAAGCTGGTTACGCAATCTGACGCGTCCAAGCTCGGCTCTACGTAGCAAATGCTTGTGGTTCATTTTTACCAACAAGCCTTCAAAGAAATGCTCTCTGAAGGGAGTGCCAGCCAGTCTCAGAAGCGAGCCAACACAAAGAGAACTCGCAGGACATCGGTACACAGAACTGTTGCCCCCGACCAAGTTCTCGAAGAAGCTCCTTCTGCAGCCCAAGACGGTGACCAAAGCTCTCCTGCGACTTTGCTTCTGACCGCAGAGGACCCCACTGTCCCCAAATTTAGCAGAGAAAAATACTACGATGCTGAGTTCTTGGAGGCACAAGGGAAATCCATACGGACAAAAAAGAAGCCGCATAAGAGAGATGGGCAGTCTGTCCATGCGGCAGCCAACCCTGGCCACATGCAGACAACTCATACGACAGCCAACTCTGGCCACAGGAAGATTGCCCATGCGACAGCCAACTCTTTCCGCAGGAAGATGGCCTATGCGATAGCCAGCTCTGGCCGCAAAAAGATAGCCCATGCGGCAGCCAGCTCTGGCCGCAAGAAGATAGCCCATGCGACAGCCAAACCTGGCCTCAGACGGGATGTTTCATACGGCCCTGTCAGAAGCTCTGTGTTCAATCATCTCTCGTGCCAGCCCGACGCCATGCGGCCCATTGAGAATATGGGATGTATTAATCTGGACTCTTTCTACTATGCGCCTTCGGGTGCTAAGTCAAAGAAGTCTAGGGCAGTGCAGGCCCAACAAGCCCAGTCAACTGTCCAAGTTACTGATTATCAGCGGGCCCCGTTGATTGTTACACGGGCTCCTGATGGAAAGTTGTACAGAACCACCTGCGTCCAGTCCCCTAGGGCTAACGGATAGGGTGGGTCTTTAAAGTCACCCTCCAATGATCCAGAGCAAGTGCTTTTACTAGCCACGGATCAGGGAGCAAACATGATACCTAAGTACCCGTGCGCGCGGGATACCCGAGTCCACACGTTTGGTGCAAAGGTAGATCAGCTTGCTATCGACTTGCGTGAGGTGATTACTCCAAACGTAACATGGAAGTATTGGCATGCAATGAGTCCCTCTCGGGACGTCGTTGCACCCAAGTCATCATCAACTGCTGCTGCGACAAATCAGCAGCACCTAAAGGTCGGCAATCAGTTTTCTAACGACAGCAGCAGCCAGCACCTGTCCGACAACAACTCAAGAAATAGGTGCAAATTCCGAGGGACAAGGAGTTTCCTTTTGCCTCCTGTAATTCAACTCAAAAGGTTTTTCATGGCAAGGGAGGAAAGAAGACAGGCTCTTCCAGCCCGGCAATCTCGGCCAGTATTACAAGGAGACCCTCATCTGGAGGGTTCCCACCAACAACCACAGGGGGTGTCTATTTAGGCACTCGATCTAAAAAGAAGCTTCCAGCACCCGGGGGTGCACCTTCGGCCTCCTTGAGAGTAGATGAAGCTGGAAGTAGGAGTCCCCTCAATATATGAGACAACCCGGTGTACCAGGAGCACATACAGGGGGTAGAGGTCCTCCAGAACTACACAACAGACTTGGACTTCCCTGAGGGCCACCACCCTCACCAAGACGATGCGGCTTCCTGTACAGGGGGTAGCACCCCTTCCGAGTCCGAGGAAGATGACATTCCGACATTCTCCGACGATTTCTCTGTACAAGGGTACGGCACAGAGAACACCTCTGCTATGATCCCTTCCACCTCTACCCATGTGAGGAAGGTCTTTATGGCTGACGATGATCATGAAGCGCCTTCTGATCGACAATGTCTAGAAGTACTTGAAGCCATGCCTCTGTCCTTGGTCAAGTCCGTGGACAAAATCGAAGCCGTCTTGCCAACCCAGCTGACAAGGACGCCCGGACAAACAAGCTTGGGGCCCGCAGTCAACGCAGACTCCAACACGACCACCCCTCCTTTGGGTGATGATCCCTTAGGAGCATCCATTTCTTCAGCTGCAGAGGAAGCCAAGGAGGCAAGAAGGGAAGTCCAAGAGCTTCGAGCAATGTTCAATGCCCGAGGCTCCTCTCGGGACCTCAGAATACGGCAGCCATATCCTGTTGCATGGAGAGATGTACCTTTTCCACCACGGTACAAGTCGTTCCATATCGATTTTTATGACGGGAAAACCTCTGCTAGTCGGTACATGACTTACTTTGAAGTCACAATCGACCACTTGCCGCATAGTGATGCCATCCTCACACAACTATTCATCGGAGCATTGGAGGGGATCGCATTCGACTGCTACCGCAACCTTCCCGACAACTGCATCTATTCTTTTGACGGCTTCAAGCACATGTTCCTGGAAATATTCTACAAACTGGGGCATGATGTAACGATGTCATCTTTCATGGACGTCATTCAGGGAGAGAGAGAGCTAACAAGGAACTATATCGAGCGGTTCCGCCAAACCGTAATAAGATTGCCCCAAGGTAATCCCGAGAGCTCCTTGATTAAAATCTGCCAGAAGAAGTTGCTCCCTGCAATTAGCCTTTGGATGGGTGACGATCAGTTCAGGGATTGGATGACCTTCATCATAAGTGCTACCAATACAGAGGCAAAATTGAAGAAGGCTCGCCAGCTGGGATTACAAATCCTAGACGGAGAGGATAAGGGCAGACGTCCTAGTTCCATCTCCAACAACAACAACAGTGGCGCCACCTCCAACCGGGACAATAAGGGCAAACAGGCTATGGTCGCTGATGCGACCCAGAAGCCCAAACTAAACAGGCGAAAGGTCCATAGCCTAAGGTGAATTACACATTTGAAGATAGTCATGTCAAACCTATCTTCGATATGCTCTTGCAAGGGGGTAGGATCCAGCTCCCACCACCAAGGCGCGAGCCTCGAGCGGCAGAAATGGAGTACCCAAAATATTGTCACTTTTACCGCTATGTCCATCATTCCACTCATGACTGCTTCCAATTAAAGTGGTACATTCAGAGTCTTATCGACTCCAAATCTTTGTCGAAAGATTTTAAAAAGGTTACCGTGGCGGCAAACATGGTGTCAATTCAGTTCGGCGACTTCCCTCCAACAAGCACTCCATACGGGGTAATACCTGTCCCTTGGGCAACGATAGAGGTTACTAATCTTCCATACGTCCGGTGCCAGACATCTGGATTGGTACCTCTCACCAAATCTGTAACGCCCCTGTCGTAAAATACGTATGACTAGGTACATCAACATGCCAGCTGTATACATACGAAGTATACTCCAATATATGGAAACCTCGTATGAACGCATAAACTGTAAAATGCAGTAAACCAAGAGTAATCTAATCTCATCCACAAATGAAGAATAAAGGATATCATATAATCAACTGTAATAAGTCTTTGTACAATACGTTGGGCGAAGACAAATATACTACCAGCTATGAAGAGAAGTACACAAAAATAGAAAGAGTTTGGCGAACGAAGCAAAAATAATCAATGTGCAATCATCCTCAAAGAAATAGTGACGATCATGGCCACAGCTAGAATACCTGTAATATCACAGAAGCACACACCTGGAGAGATAACCAGGTCCTCAGTGGGACGTAACAAGATACATAAAGAACATACCACATAACTGAATATATATACCATGTCATAAATCACAAGTGAAGTAAATAGTCCCACTCGTAACAAGATCCAATACCTCATCATCGATACAGTGGACTACCCTTACAACCAAACAAGGACAAGGGGTAGTACACTATACCGCGATGCGATATTGTCCTAAGCTACAAATGGAACGGGATGATTTGACTTTGACGGGGGTTACCTAACCATTCTAATGTGTTTATGCAATAAGAACAAAACTTCAACACATGGGCACTCTGGCTCAGTAGCAGTAATCTCAGGTACGGTCCCATCAGGATACTAGGGACCTCAACGCATAACATTCATCGAATGCTAGAGGCCAGCAGTAAATCAGTATCAGGATCCAGGACCGTATCTTTCACGGAGATAACCGGCAATAAGGAAGAGCATACGTGGCCCATACATTAAGGAACTGTTCTTCCCACCCAATGCCTAACAGAGTCACATCCATGACTCATATACCTCTACTAACTGCTAAGTCTCCTAACATGCCTCTATTAGCAGTTAGCCCTAACGCATGCACATGGGGGATCAGCCCATACGCAAGAACCTCTACATGCTATTCATCTTACACATCCTCGTGGTACAACTGTGTCAAGGTATATGCAATACACTACAAATGGTAGTCTCTTAACTCTAAGTCCACATGCAATCAAAGGATAATAACAAAGTATATCTAATATCACTGAGCAGACAGTAAATCAAGAACTGTAAGAACTAGAAATAAATAAACAGTTATATGAAATAAAATGCAACTGAATATAAACAGTATAATGGCAAGATATCTTGCCTGATGGTGCAGAAGGGCAATTCCAGAAAATCACAATGTCAGCCAAGAAATGCCACAATCTCCAAATAACTCCGGACGCTGAAACAAACATCAAAAATGCACTCGGTGTAAAAGATATACCTAGGAAACGCCTGTCCAAAAGTCAAATTCTAGAACAGGGGCAAAATCAAAATTTTGGGTCAAAATGATGCCCATCGTTGGACCCGCTTTGCATCAAAACGCGTGCCATAACCTACAGTCTCTAAAGTCGTCAAACTATATGTCTACGGGTCTGTTTTGAGGAGACGAACCCAACCGTATGTCCAAAGTTGGATTTCGGTGGGCTGTGCATAATTTTGCCCGTTGGAGCGGGTCGTTGGCCCGCAAAACGGCGATCCGATTCAACTGTCTCAGAATTAGACCAAACTTGGCTTACATGACCAAAAAAATGATACGGTCCCAGTGGCATAAGTTTTGTCTCGATCTGACGAGCGTGCACAAAGTAATTGAAAATTTTGCACAGAGGCCGATACGATAAATTTCGACGGATACGCATCAAATTTGTCGCACAGACGCAACCAATTTGAATTCCGTCAAAGCCCACACGTCCACGAAGCCGTTACGCACCTTTCGATGCTTTCGGTTTGCGACCACGTCCCGTAAATTGGCGGGACATACGTCGTGTGGATTAGTTTTCTAGTTTTTACTATTTTTGAAAAATGGTTTTTCCTGAATTTCAAACTGGATTATCTTACTGTATAAACAACTAAAAATAAAACAAAAAGTGGGGTTTCCATCTCGGTTAGGTCCTCTAGAAATCTATTCAATTAGGTTTCAAGAATTCGCTGTGGTTTGACAGAATTTTGGCTTCCTAATAGGGTTCATGGAACTGGAAACTGTTGTCGGCCATCGTAATTTTTTCTCGATCTTTACAAGGTATTTCCTAACAATTGGTCCCAACAAAATTAAAACTAATTGACAGAAGGTGAAGGGGGTCATGTAGGCTCTCTATAGCAATTTTTGTTTCGTAAAATAATGGAGTATCGAGAGAGGGATCATACCTCAAAGTTGTCGTTGCAACTGCTATTGCAGCTGCTTCCGCGCGCGCGCGTGGCTCTCTGGCCACCGTTCGACCGTACGCGACAGTTGCGCCAGCGACGGGTGCCCGCCCAGGAGCAGGGTGGGGGTGTGGCTCTAGGGTTTTAGGTTTTTATGAGTTTCTTTCGATCTCGTGTCCTTTATAGGTGCGGTTTGCTGGAACCGAGGGAGCGGTTGCTCGCGGGCAGGGCTCGGCCTGGGAATTCTTAGGCTGAGAGTTTCCTCTCGGCCTCCCATGGGTCATTCGCAATTTAGCATCTCACGTGGGCTGCGGGTCCACTGGGTTGGTATATTTCATTTAGCCATATATGTATACTTCTATATATTATATATCTATCTATTTCTTTTATTATATATCAATACATATATGTATATATGTATATATCTATATATATATCTATATATATATATATATATATATATATATATATATATATATATATATATATATCCATTTACTCATATACATATATGATATATTCCATAAAATCTAAATAACTTCCAATAGCATCTATTCCTAGTGTCGAGCCTATTTGTATAAATATGACCATATATAATAATATTTAGGCTTAATTGCTAATTGCTACCCTCAACTATCACACTTTTTTAAGTTGATACCCTAAACTTTTTTTCGTAACAGATTGATACCTCAACTATATTTTTTTTTCAACTTAATACCTAACATTTTAAAAAACCCCAAAATGCCCTTATCCCTTCCCTTCCTCCACCCCCTCCCCCACTCCGGCCATCCCCCCCCCCTGCTAGCTCCGGCCGACCCCCCCCTCCTCGCTTCCGGCCAACCTCCCTCCCCCCCCTCCTCGCTTCCGGGCCACCCCCTGCCCCGCCTCCCGCCCCGCACCCCCCTCCCCAGCCCCCCTCCTTCCGCGCTGCCACGCCCTAGGGGAGAGACGGGAGCGGACGGGCGGCCGGAGCGAGAGGGGGGAGGGGGTGGGGATGGCCTGAAGCCAGCGGGGAGGGGAGCCAGCAGGCGGGTGGGCGGCCGGAGCTAGCAGGGGAGGGGGAGGCAAGCGAACAGGGGGGAAGGAGGGTTAGGGGTAGGGGTATTTTTGTCCAAAATAATATTCGGGTATCAAGTTGTTACAAAAAAAAGTTTAGGGTATCAACTTGAAAAAGTGTGATAGTTGAGGGTAGCAATTAGCAATTAAGCCTAATATTTATTTGACAAATATAATATAACCACCATTAATAATAATATTATATAATAATAACCTTGATAAATATAATAATAATAATAATAATCACGAAATTCAATTAACCAATACTGGTATATATGTCTTTATGCACAGTCTAATAATCTCAAAATGTACAAGGACCTATTCATACCAATATCATTGAATATTAATTGATAATACATTTATAATATTTAAATTACGAATATTTAGAAATAGTCATTAAATCATTAAACGGAATATAACACACTCATACCAAATTTCATCAACACGAATGTCATTGGACGTACCACATGACCTACATGGGCTTGGGCTCAGTTCGGGTCCAGTCCGGGCTAAAATGGTATAAACGGTGTCCCTAAATCACAATTATATAAATAATAAATAAATAAACTTCGGTAATGGTTAAGTCGCAACTTGGCCTGGTTTTCCTAATTAGGACATCACTATTGCTCGGCCTTCCCTACCAGGGCTAATACACTAGTCAAAGCATGCCACTGCACTATCCATGCCACGATTTCTAGTCACCTTGTACTCCAAATTTAATCATGATTAAAATCATCTACCATAATAATTAACTAATTAATTATTTATAAGAATCTAAAAATCATCATTTAATTAAAATAAATAATAATAAAAAAATATTTAAAAATTTTCGGAAAGGGGAGCTACAAATCTACCCACCTTAAAAATAATTTCATCCTCGAAATTGTAATTGTTAATTGTTCCTTAATTCAAAAAGAAATCTATCCTTTACCTTAATCTCCTTGAATTTTAATTCCTCCAAAAGTAGTATGTAATCTCCTTCTAGCCATTTTGTAATTACGAGTCCTTGAGGACTCCTACCCACCTTTGGTCACACTACCCCTTCAAACACATGACATCATAACATTGTACCCTTCCAGTTAATTGCTAAAGGTAACGACCAACGTCTGTAGCATAAGGCATCTACAATCCTCTCCTATCTATCAAGCAATCCAAAATTTAACAAGCAATAATTTTACACAAGTAGCTAAAAGGTATTGATAAATTCTCATAAGTCTGGCCATTCGTCTCTCCAAAAATAGGAAGGACGAAAAATAAGGAGGGATAATCAAGAGAAATTATGAAATTTCAAGAGCGGTAGAGAGTATCCAATGATGCAGATAGAAAGAATGTTTATGAACCATTGACTTATTTGCTAGATGAGCTACTCTAGTCCAGTTACCTGCTAAATCGAAGAACACTTGTTTCTTAGAGAGGCTTACAATCCATGGAATACGGGAAATCTGTTCTCGAAATTAATCTAAATAAGGTGCCAAAATAGAATAAATTTTGAGGAATCCAGATTATGATCTTTCCCGTGGTTATTTAAACACACGGGCGAAGAATATAATACAATACAAGATCGTATCTCGACTTCCAGGTAGATGGAATAATGGTTACGAATGACTTCACATTCTAAGAGGTGGAGACTACATAATAGGTATAGGGTCCTATTTCAAATAGTTCAGTTTTATAGTCCAAATATGGTGGTATGCATGGATGGGTTTTACTGAGTCTTAATGGGCTTCCTGATTGGACATCCCGCGTTGGTTGGGTGAACCTTGGATTGCAATCTATATGGACTAGACAAGATTCCAATGATAAAACCATTTCTACTAGGTTAGGGCGACCCAGAATAGGATTCAACCCAAGTGGTTGAGTTAGGTGCCAGTCAGGTTGGTTAGCTAGGTCTCTCAAGCCCAAAATGCGCATTCCGTGACTTTTCCGTTTAAGTAGCACATGATGCCTCAATTGGGTGGCACACTAGTGGCATGTGCATAGTGGGCTTCGAGTAGACCACAACCACATATTGGGTCGAAGGAATTTAGTCAAAGTTGAGGCTCTTAATGGAAGTCGGGAAGTATACCGGTATTATGGTAAGGCTATAGCTAGTCCTTTTTGTCCCGAAAGTCGTACCATAAAAATAGAGTACAAGAAGACGTGTCTGAGTGGGACATGATATACCTAGATGAAGGTGGACTCATCTAGATTTTGTATATGAAATTTGTTGGTGGTAACAGCTGGTCCTTCGCTCCGAATATTAATGACACGGCTGGGGACACAAACTGATCTAAATGGTAAGTGGGAGTCTATAGGGCACTAATTATCATGCTAATGAAAATTATTCTAATCCTCGTATATCTCAAAAATTTTAGAAGGCTTATTGTCTACCCACCTTAGAAGCTAGGAAATGGTTTTAGGAAAAACGAGATTAGAAGGATTTCAAGGTCCGAATATTGTACCTCATCTCTTGTTAATAAAGAGTAAGGCAAGGCATACGGGATACGGTAGATATAAGTCTGGTCAAGGATCGTTCCTCAATAAATGGAAAAAACGAGTGTGTACAATGACATATGGTCGATAAAATAGAATGATCCACTCGTCCATAGTGTACAAGAGTTATAGACGGGATAACCAACTCTAAGGCACATTACTTGGAGGGATTTCTAACAACTGAGTCGTGAATTTCTATTTGTGTCAAACCTGCCAGACTATTTCCATAAGGGTTCTAGTTAAAGTAAGTTTCAACAAATAATTAGAGACTCACAACCTTTGGTCTCTTGAGGATAGGTGGTCTCCTAGGTTGGCATTTCGAGTAAGGGTAAAACCCTAATCATTCTCTAATTCAGATGGTTAGAGTGTTCCAATAGTAGTTTGAGGGTCGAGCGAAGCACTAGTAACTCAAGACAAGGTTCTAGTCACATGGCTGGCCGTGGATAGCTATACTTATGTATACAACTATCATAGCCATGGGGATACTCGGTATCTATCTATCAATTACAAGCTTTCGTCTTTCCAATCAGTGAAAGACAAAAACAATGAAGAGTTCGAGAGAGATGTCACTGAATACAATTACGTGATTCAAAGGCGAATATATAATTCAAGAGGAATTGTCAAAGCAGTCGCGGATGAGATCCTAGAGACGTCTACATCTCAATCCACGTAGGGTAATTAGATGAAAAGCGAACCAATTGCATCATGGTTGATCAGACCGTAATATAATGATTCTGATTAGACAATATGTTAGCGGGCGTCCCCAGTATACATATGTCCTGAACAAGCTCGATAAAGAATAAGCTTGCAAAGCTAAGTTATAAATAGCGACATCATTCATAATAGTGCAAAGTATAAGTACGGAAGATAATGATGAAAGCAGTTATAATTGGTTCAAGTTTCACGAGGATCTAAGTTCTGTCCGGTGTTCCTGCTTATACATTCGTCCTACTGGCTCTTGTGTCAGGTCGTGGTTGACCAATAGAGTATGGCCTACTAAAACTCTATATTCTAGGCAAACAGATCTTCCTACACTAGCATATATTCACTGTCACTCAGTCACACTTCATTAATAGGTTACCAGGACAACGGGTGAAAGGCCGTGTGGCATACTACCCAACTTATAAAAGTAAGCTAATAGAGTAACTGAGTAATATAACACGTATACTCGTATGAGTTATCTTCCGAACCTCCCTATTAAGCACGAAAGATGAAGATAAGAATTACGGTAGAAAGGAATCAAGCAGAAGGAATCAAAGTAGTCAGATGAGAGTTTGAATTTTGGAATCAATGGATTAGGTCAAGTATGTGGATAAGATTCTAGACTCTAATCCTATTTGCAGGCTCACATCGGTACAGTAACGTAACCGAAGTGATAAAGTCGACCTGCGTGGGCTACCACAAAAATATGTAACGCCCCAGTCCCAAAATACGTAGGACTAGGTACATCGACATGCCAGATGTATACATACGAAGTATACTCCAATATATAGAAACCTCGTATGAACACAAAAGCTGTAAAATGCAGTAAACCAAGAGTAATCTAATCTCATCAACAAATGAAGAATAAAGGATATCATATAATCAACTGTAATAAGTCTTTGTACAATACGTTGGGCGGAGACAAATCTACTACCAACTATGAAGAGAAGTACACAAAAAGAGAAAGAGTTTGGCGAGCGAAGCAAAAATGATCAAAGTACAATCATCCTCGAAGAAATAGTAACGATCGTGGCCACATCTAGAACACCTGCAATATCACAGAAGCACACACCTGGAAAGATAACCAGGTCCTTAGTGGGACGTAACAAGATACATAAAGAACATGCCACATAACTGAATATATATACCATGTCATAAATCACAAGTGAAGTAAATAGTCCCACTCGTAACAAGATCCAATATCTCATTATCGACACAGTGGACTACCCCTACAACCAAACAAGGACAAGGGGTAGTACACTATACCGCGATGCGTTATTGTCCCAAGCTACAAATAGAACGGGGTGATATGACATTGACGGGGGTTATTTAACCATTCTAATGTGTTTATGTAATAAGAACAAGCCTTCAACACATGGGCACTCTGGCTCGGTAACAGTAATCTCAGGTATGGTCCCATCAAGATACCAGGGACCTCAAAGCATAACATTCACCGAATGTCAGAGGATAGCAGTAAATCATTATCAGGATCCCGGACCGTATCTCCCGCGGAGATAACCAGTAATAGGGAAGTGCATACGTGGTCCATACGTTAAGGAACTGTTCTTCCCACCCAATGCCTAACAGAGTCACATCCATGACTCATATACCTCTACTAACTGCTAAGTCTCCTAACATGCCTCTATTAGCAGTTAGCCCTAACGCATGCGCATGGGGGATCAGCCCACACACAAGAACCTCTACATGCTACTCATCTTACACATCATCATGGTACAACTGTGTCAAGGTATATGTAATACACTACAAACGGTAGTCTCTTAACTCTAAGTCCACATGCAATCAAAGGATAATAACAAAGTATATCTAATATCACGGAGCAGACAGTAAATCAAGAATGGTAAGAACTGGAAATAAATGAACAGTAATATGTAATAAAATACAACTGAATATAAACAGTATAATGGCAAGGTATCTTGTCTGATGGTGCAGAAGGGCAAGTCCGAAAAATCACAATATCAGCCAAGAAATGCCACAATCTCCAAATAACTCCGGACGCTGAAACAAACATCAAAAATGCACTCGATGTAAAAGATATACCTAGGAAATGCCTGTCCAAAAGTCAAATTCTGGAACATGGGCAAAATCGAAATTTCGGGTCAAAATGATGCCCGCCGTTGGACCCGTTTGCACCGAAATGCGTGCCAGAACCTACGGTCTCTAAAGTCGTCAAACTAAATGTCTACGGGTATGGTTTGAGGAGACGAACCCAACCGTATGTCCAAGGTTGGATTTCGGTAGGCTGTGCACAATTTTGCCCGTTGGAGCGGGTCGTGGACCTGCAAAACGGCGATCCGATTCAACTGTCTCAGAATTGGACCAAACTTGGCATACAGGACCAGAAAAATGATACGGTCCTGTTGCCACAAATTTTGTCTCGATCTGACGAGCGTGCACAAAGTAATTGAAAATTTTACACAGAGGTCGATACGGTGAATTTCGACGGATACGCATCAAATTTGTCGCGCACACGCAACCAATTTAAATTCCGTCAAAGCCCACACATCCACGAAGCCGTTACGCACCTTTCGATGCTTTCGGTTCGCGACCACGTCGCCCGGATTGGCGGGACGTACGTCATGTGGATGAGTTTTCTAGTTTTTACTATTTTTAAAAAATGGTTTTTCCTGAATTTTAAACTGGATTATCTTACTGTATAAACAACTAAACTTAAAACAAAAAGTAGGGTTTCTATCTCGGTTAGGTCCTCTAGAAATCTGTTCAATTAGGTTTAAAGAATTCGCTGTGTAACTGGAAACTGTTGTCGGCCATCGTGATTTTTTCTCGATTTTTATAAGGTATTTCCTAACAATTGGTCGCAACTAAATTAAAACTAATTGACAGAAGGTGAAGGGGGTCATGTAGGCTCTCCGTAGCAATTTTCGATTCGTAAAATAATGGAGTATCGATAGAGGGATCATACCTCAAAGTTGTCGTTGCAACTACTATTGCAGCTGCTTCCGCGTGCGCGCGTGGCTCTCTGGCCGCCGTCCGGCCGCGCACGGCGGTTGCGCCGGCAGCGGGTGGTCGCCCAGGACCAGGGTGGGCGCGTGGCTCTAGGGTTTTAGGTTTTTATGAGTTTCTCTCGATCTCGTGTCCTTTATAGGTGCGGTTTGCTGGAACCGAGCGAGCAGTTGCTCGCGGGCAGGGCTCGGCCTGGAAATTCTTAGGCTGAGAGTTTCCTCTCGGCCTCCCATGGGTCATTAGCAATTTAGCAGCTCACGTGGGCTGCGGGTCCACTGGGTTGGCATATTTCATTTAGCCATATATGTATACTTCTATATATTATATATCTATATCTATTTCTTTTATTATATATCAATACATATATGTATATATATATATATATATATATATATATATATATATATATATATATATATATATGTATATATATATATATACACACTCATATACATATATGATATATTCCATAAAATCTAAATAACTCCCAATAGCATCTATTCCTAGTGTCGAGTCTATTTGTATAAATATGACCATATATAATAATATTTATTTGACAAATATAATATAACCACCATTAATAATAATATTATATAATAATAACCTCGATAAATATAATAATAATAATAATAATAATAATAATAATCACGAAATTCAATAAACCAATACTGGTATATATGCCTTTATGCACAGTCTAATAATCTCAAAATGTACAAGGACCTATTCATACCAATATCATTGAATATTAATTAATAATACGTTTATAATATTTATATTACGAATATTTAGAAATAGTCATTAAATCATTAAACGGAATATAACACACTCATACAAAATTCTATCAACATGAATGTCATTGGACGTGCCGCATGACCTACATGGGCTTGGGCTCAGTTCGGGTCCAGTCCGGGCTAAAATGGTATAACCGGTGTCCCTAAATCACAATTATATAAATAATAAATAAATAAACTTCGGTAAGGGTTAAGTCGCAACTTGGCATGGTTTTCCTAATTAGGACATCACTGTTGCTCGGCCTTCCCTACCAAGGCTTATACACTAGTCAAAGCATGCCACTGCACTATCCGTGCCACGATTTCTAGTCACCTTGTTCTCCAAATTTAATCATGATTAAAATCATCTACCGTAATAATTAACTAATTAATTTAAGAATCTAAAAATCATCATTTAATAAAAATAAATAATAATAAAAAAATATTTAAAAATTTTCGGGAAGGGGAGCTACAAAATCGCGAGGAAAGATCATGTGGGTGCATCCAGACTTAGTGCCCGAAGTTACCCGGGAGGTGTCGTCTCCTACCAACAAGAAAAAGGACAGAAAGTTTAAATCCTGCCATATAATTTCAGCCAAGGCTGAGGAAGCTGCAGGCATAGTTATCCTGTTTGGACCTCGACAATCTGTCTCTCCAGTATGATCAGCTGAGCCGCAGGAGTGAGGATTGCATGGCTCGGGAAGCGGCCGCCTCTCGCGGAATAATTGATACGAGGGAACAGATCCTCGAGCACCAAGGAAGCTGGCTTTCTTGGAATCTGAGCTCGAGGCATCCCGCGCGGATAAATAGCTGATCGTTCAAGAGGTCGAAAAGGTCATCTGTAAAACCCCTTATAATTTAAAGGAATATTTAAACTATTTTTGGATTTTATTTAATTCTAATTTATTTTATCTTATTTATATTATATAAAAGGACTATAGCCATGGTTGAGTTTGAATATGCAAGACGACTAGAAAGTATGGCATGCCTTGCGTAGTCGGGTGCTTTAACTAGTATGTTAGCCATGTTAGGAATGCCATGGTCATATTATAATCTCTTGCATGTTAACCATTCAAATTATGGCACAAGTTATATTTTTATTTAATTAATTAGTTAAGAAAGCCTTTATGACTTTTTAGGAGACCCGGTTGTATCGAACCTTCCCAAACCTCTTCCAAGCCAAACCCAACCCTATGTAGGCATGTTGGACATTAATAATGTAATGCCCCAGTCCCAAAATACGTAGGACTAGGAACGTAGATATGCCAGCTGTATACATACGAAGTATACTCCAATATATGGAAACTTCGTATGAATACATAAGCTGTAAAATGCAGTAGAACCATAACTAATGTCATCCACACAAAATAATGAATAAAAGACATCATATAAAGATAATGAATTGTCTTGATACAATATGTTGGGCGGAGACAAATCCACTACCAACAAGTAAAAAAAATATATGATGTACAAAAGAACGAATTCGGCGAGCGAAGCGAAGACGATCCATGTGCAATCATCCTCGAAGAAATAGCGATGATCACGGCTAGAGCTAGAATACCTGCGAAAGACAATAGCACACACCTGGAGAGATACCAGGTCCTCAGAGGGACGTAACAAGACACATAATATCATGCCATATAAACTGAATAAATATTGCTCAAATAAATAAGTCAATCGAATTATAACATAGTCCAATACGCACCTACTGAACAAGCGTACCATCCCCCCAACTAAACAAGGACTGGAGATGGTAAACTAATTCATGGTGAGGTATCTTTCCATGCCATGAATCCAATATGGTATCCGGACCCCAACAAGGTTCAATACCTTCTCATCGGAGTAGTAAGTCACACCTACAACCAAATAAGGACAAGATGTGACGAACTAATTCGCGACAAGTTATTGTTCCAAGCCACGGTCAGATACAAGTACCCAAACCAAAAGTACTCGTACCTAACGGATAAAGGTGCCTATCCATTCTAAGTGAAATGTTGTTAAGAACAATCCTTCCTACGCATGGGCCCTGGCTGAATAGGATCGGCATAGTCCCCCCTTGGGCACCAGAGGCCCCATCAGTAAGAGCATGACGTTCCGCAGAATCGTCAGTGGCCGTCAGTAATCATGGGTCATCAACCCCGTATCTCCAGCGGAGAGTCCGAGTCACAAGAGAAGTGCATCGAAGCCCATACGCTAAGGAATTGTCCTCCCCGCCCAATGCCTACTCTGTTGTATCCACAACAGTAAACCTCTATAACCGCTAAGTCAAACTAAGCATGCAACCTCTATTAGCGGTTATTCCTATCGCACGGCTTGTACGTACTGGTGGCCAGCCAATCACGCACTTCCGTATTCTACATGCGACACACAACTTCGTGGTACAATGTGTCAAGGCCATGAATGCAACACACAAGGTGGTCCCTTAAATCTAGGTTTAATGTGTAAGAAAATAATACATAGCAGGAAACATAAATGAACAGTAAGTTCTAACAGGTTATGCTATGTATCACAGTTTATTTTGCATAAAGAAAATAAATAATGCATGAAATATGAGCTAAATAAATACACAGCAAATGGCAAGGTGTCTTGCCTGGTAGTACGCTGGTTTGCTGCAATGATGAATGTGGCACGAACTGCAACATCGGTATAACAACTATGCAAGGTGACCTCGGGTGGGGACACGGTCAGTTCCTTCGGGTCCAGGACGGTCAATTTGGTTAGGGTCGATAGGAGGACATACACAATTTGGCGAGATAACGGGAGAAATGAGATTGGTCATGGACATGAGCGTAGTCAAAAGATATTGGTTAATATGGGATGCATATACTATTATTTATAGTCCTTGAAAAATAAAATTTACTTAAAATATTATATATAATTACTTGAAAATATGATAATTTGGAAACCATATGAAAATACTTTTAATTAAATATTATGGAGACATAAAAATTTATTTATAATATTTTTCAACTATACTAAAAATCCTTTTTAAAATTATATAAATAAAGTCAAGAAACCAGCATTTTTTGAAAAGAAAAGAATATGCATAATTATACTTGTTATGAAACTAATCTATACTGCTAGCTAGAAATCCAATTTGAAAAGTAATGTAGAGCTCTAAGCCAAATACTATATATTTTGCAAAATCTTTTCACTAATGTACCTACATAAATACATACATATATACATATATCTTTAATAATAATAATAGTAATAATAATAACTATAATAATAAAAAAAATAAAAACAACAGCAGTTACCAAAAAAGGAGGAAACAATTATAAGACAAAAATAAAAGTAAAAAAAATAAAAAAAATACTTATCAGCCATTCGGCCCATTCCCAAAGAGGAGAGTGAAAGTCAAAGGAAAGTAATCAGAGAGGAGAGAGAGAATTGAGAGAGCTGAGAGGGAGCAGGCGGATGAGGTGTTTGGTCGGGAAAGAGAGGCGACCGGGCGTACGAGGCGAAGACGGCGCTCGCGCTGGACGAGAGAGGATGGATGGTGGAGGCGGTCGGAAGAGGGAAGGTAGCGGGGCGGCGGCCACGCGGCTCGCTGGCGGACGCGCGACGGAGCTGCGGGGTTTTCGGCGAGGCTGCGAGAAGGGACGGCACGACAAGGCGCTGATGGCCGAGCGGACTCGCCGGCGGGCGGCGGTTAGGGCACCGGAAGAAATGAGCGGTGGGCGACTGCTGGGATGTCGCGGCGGGGGCGAAACCAGGGTGGCTGATCGGGACGAGTTTTGCGGACGGCGGCCGGAGCTGAGAGGGTTTCTCGGCCATGGTCGGCGGAGCGCGCTCGCGTGGAGGAGAGCGCCGGCGCTATGGTGGAGCGGAGGTTATGCGCGGAGGGGCTCGAGGGTGCTGACTCACGTCCGGAGTCGAGGACTCGACACGGCGGAGTCGATGGGGCTGGGAAGCGGCGACGAGGTCGGGATCAGGTTAGGGTTTCGCTCATCTTTTTGAGATTTGGTGTGTTTGGGGAATTTTTGGCTGGTTTTGCGTGGTAGTCGGACGGTGTTGGTCATCGTGGAGTGACTGTCGTGGCAGTGGCCGCGGTGGTGGTGGCTGTAATAGTGGTGGCGGATGGGAGTTTGGGTCGTGGTGGTGATGGCTGTATTTGTTGGTGTGGCCAGGTCTGTGGTGGGACGAAGGGGGCGACGGCATCAGCGGGTGGCCGAGATCAAGGTGGACAGGAGATGGTGGTGATGGATGTTGTCGTTGGTGGATATGGTGTACGGCATCGGAAGGTCAGCCGGAGTGGCCAGGCGAGGTCGGTGATGGTTGGCCGATTGATTGGGACGGTGTCGGGTGGTTGGACGAAGTCGGGGTCGTGCTGTGGATTTGGTGGTGGTGTTGGCGGAGAACTCGGGCGAGGGAACGGGGATGGGGTGTGAGATGATTGCGTCGGGGCGGACAATGGTGGAGGATGTCTGGTCGACGCCGACGGGGATTAGGATAGGGTTTAGGGATAGGTATTTGACGATGTCGGGGTGTGTCCGACATGGGGAAGGAGATAAATATATTTGTAACGGATGGAATAAGAATTGGACGGGGGACACAGACACGATGCACGCACATTTGGTTGTGGAGTTTGTGGAGGAATAAAAAATACATGGATGAGTACCTGCCTATTTATAGGATGTGGGAATTCCTATTTGGATAGGATTAGGAAGATTTAAAACCCAATTAGATAATTCTCTACTTAATTCAAACAAAATCTAAATACAAATCCTATTTAAATTATATCCCTTTAGTTTAAAATCAAATCAAATAAATCAAATTTCAATTATAGATATTAATTTAATCTATTTAAATAATCCAAAAATTAAATCAAGATTTAAATGGCCACAATAACTTCCAAATGTATTTTTCAAAATACCAATAATAATAATTTCGAAAATAATAAATATTTTTAAATATCTTTTCGAATAATAAAATATTAATATTTAATAATTTCAAAAATAAAAATATATAAATTTTATTTAATGTACCTCATATGCAAGGAACATAAAATAGTTTTCTAAATTACCACTAATAAATAAATAAATAAAGTAATAAGATTTTGGTCATCTCAATACACAACTTTAAGCAAAATAAAAATACAATAATTATTATACATACTATTTGAACTATAAAATAGAAAAATATTTTTCAAAAAATTATGTACGCTCGCACATATTCGCACTCTTCGAGCAATTACGAAAATAAAATTTCGTGCGCGACGTACAATAAGACTACGCGTTGTACAATACAAAATTTTAAATCAGTACCAAATTTAATAAAATAAAAATTAAAAAATATAATAGAAATTTAGGGGTTTTACATCCTACCCAACTTAAAAGAATTTTGTCCTCAAAATTAAGAATTAGTAGGGGGTGAGAAGGCACAAGGGGGTATCGATGGGGAACAAACAATGATGAAATCACGCCGTAAGAAATTGCGATCTAGATCATAGAAAATAATACGGTATGGTCATAATCGATAGGAAGGCTAGAGGAAGTTCTAGTATAATGCATTCGTCCTTCTAAAATAGGTAAAGGCGAAAGCAATAAAGAGTTCGAAGGAGACGTTATCGAATACGAATACGTGGTTCAAGGGCGACCGAATAATTCAAAAAGAGTTGCCAAGGCAGTCGCGGATGAGACTCTAGAGGACAAGTTTAGCTATGTCTCCATCCACGTAGAACGATAGATAAAAGCGAACCAAAGTGCACTTGGTTGATCAGACCATCATGCACCGGTTGTGATAGAGAATATGTTAGTGGGGTACCTCCATTAACATATATGTCACGAACAAGCTTGGTAAAAGACTAAGCTTGCAAAAAACTATGCTACATTAGCATCATTAGTCTAGATAGTAAAATATAGGCACGATAATATATGAATAAAAATAAATATGAATGGTCTAAGAGTCATAAGGATCTAAGTCTTGTTTATTCCTATACCATCATTCTACGGTTTTATTGACCAAGGCTTGGTTGACTAAATGGGTTAACTTCCTCTAGTCTCTATGGTATAGATAATACCATTTGTATTCCCTTAATGGTCAAGGGTGTGTAGGGTATTCTATCCAACTTAAAGAATTAAGCTAAGGGTGTTTGGGACATCTAACTAGTAGGGTCAATCTCTAGCAGGCACGAAGGAAAGATAAAAATTTTGTTAGAAGGAATAAAGCAAGATGCAGTCGATGAGTCAAACGGTAGATAAAATCTAGGAAAGAGTCAAGTATGTGGATGAGATGCCAGACTTCTAATCCTATTCGCAGGCTTGCTTGGTACGGTAAGGTAACCAAATAATTTATCTTGACCTGCATGGGCCACCACAAAAACATGTAACGCCCCAGTCCCAAAATACGTAGGACTAGAAACGTAGACATGCTAGCTGTATACATACGAAGTATACTCCAATATATGAAAACTTCGTATGAATACATATCTGTAAAATGTAGTAGAACCATAACTAATCTCATACACACAAAATAATAAATAAAAGACATCATATAAAGATAATAAATTGTCTTGATACAATATGTTGGGCGAAGACAAATCCACTACCAACAAGTAAAGGAAAAATACATGATGTACAAAAGAACGAATTTGGCGAGCGAAGCATAGACGATCCATGTGCAATCATCTTCGAAGAAATAGCGATGATCACGGCTAGAGCTAGAACACCTGCGAAAGACAATAGCACACACCTGGAGAGATAACCAGGTCCTCAGAGGGACGTAACAAGACACATAATATCATGCCAAATAAACTGAATAAATATTGCTTAAATAAATAAGTCAATCGAAATATAACATGGTCCAATACGCACCTACTGAACGAGCGTACCATCCCTCCAACCAAACAAGGACAGGAGATGGTAAACTATTTCACGGTGACGTATCTTTCCATGCCATGAATCCAATATGGTATCCGGACCCCAACAAGGTTCAATACCTTCTCATCGGAGTAGTAAGTCACACCCACAACCAAACAAGGACAAGATGTGACGAACTAATCCACGACAAGTTATTGTTCCAAGCCACGGTCAGATACAAGTACCCAAACCAAAAGTACTCGTACCTAACGGATAAAGGTACCTATCCATTCTAAGTGAAATATTGTTAAGAAGAATCCTTTCTACGCATGGGCCCTGGCTGAATAGGATCGACATAGTCCCCCCTTGCGCACCAGAGGCCCCATCAGTAAGAGCATGACGTTCCGCAGAATCGTCAGTGGCCGTCAGTAATCATGGGTCATCAACCCCGTATCTCCAGCGGAGAGTTCGGGTCACAAGGGAAGTGCATCGAAGCCCATACGCTAAGGAATTATCCTCTCCGCCCAATGCCTACTATGTTGTATCTACAACAGTAAATCTCTATAACCGCTAAGTCAAACTAAGCATGCAACCTCTATTAGCGGTTATTCCTATCGCACGGCTTGTACGTACTGGTGGCCAGCCAATCACGCACTTCCGTGTTCTACATGCGACACACAACTTCGTGGTACAACGTGTCAAGGCCATGAATGTAACACACAAAGGTGGTCCCTTAAATCTAGGTTTAATGTGTAAGAAAATAATACATAGCAGGAAACATAAATGAATAGTAAGTTCTAACAGGTTATGCTATGTATCACAGTTTATTTTACATAAAAAAATAAATAATTCATAAAATATGAGCTAAAATAAATACACAGCAAATGGCAAGGTGTCTTGCCTGGTAGTACGCCTGGTGTGCTGCAATGATGAATGTGGCACGAACTGCGACATCGGTATAATACCTATGCAAGGTAACCTCGGGTGGGGACACGGTCAGTTCCTTCGGGTCTAGGACGGTCAATTTGGTTAGGGTCGATAGGAGGACGTACACAATTTGGCGAGGAGAACGAAAAAAATGAGATTGGTCATGGATATGAGCGTAGTCAAAAGATATTGGTTAATATGGGATACATATACTATTATTTATAGCCCTTGAAAAATAAAATTTACAAAATATTATATATAATTACTTGAAAATATGATAATTTGGAAACCATATGAAAATACTTTTAATTAAATATTATGGAGACATAAAAATTTATTTATAATATTTTTCAACTATACTAAAAATCCTTTTTAAAATTATATAAATAAAGTCAAGAAACAAGAATTTTTAGAAAAGAAAAGAATATGCATAATTATACTTGTTATGAAACTAATCTATACTGCTAGCTAGAAATCCAATTTGAAAAGTAATGTAGAGCTCTAAGCCAAATACTATATATTTTTGTAAAATCTTTTCACTAATGTACCTACATAAATACATACATATATACATATATCTTTAATAATAATAATAGTAATAATAATAACAATAATAATAATAATAAAATAAAAATGACAGCAGTTACCAAAAAAGGAGGAAACAATTATAAGACAAAAATAAAAGTAAAAAATAAAAAGCCATTCGGCCCATTCCCAAAGAGGAGAGTGAAAGTCAAAGGAAAGTAATCAGAGAGGAGAGAGAGAATTGAGATAGCTGAGAGGGAGCAGGCGGATGAGGGGTTTGGTCGGGAAAGAGAGGCGGCGGTCGGGCGTACGAGGCAAAGACGGCGCTCGCGCTGGACAAGAGAGGGGGGACGACGGAGGCGGTCGGGAGAGGGAAGGAAGCAGGGCGGCGGCCACGAGGCTCGCCGGCGGACGCGCGACGGAGATGCGGGGTTTCCGGCGAGGCTGCGAGAAGGGGCGGCGTGGCAAGGCGCTGATGGCCGCATGGACTCGCCGGCGGGCGACGGTTAGGGCACGCGGAAGAAAGGAGCGGTGTGCGACTGCTGGGATATCGCGGTGAGGGTGAAGCCATAGTGGTTGATCGGGATGGGTTTTGCGGACGGCGGCCGGAGCTGAGTGGGTTTCTCGGCCATGGTCGACGGAGCGCGCTCGCGTGGAGGAGAGCGCCGGCGCTGTGGTAGAGCGGAGGTTGTGCGCGGAAGGGCTCGAGTGTGCTGACTCACGGCCGGAGTCGAGGACTCGATACGGCGGAGTCGATGGGGCTCGGAGCGGCGACGAGGTCGGGATCAGGTTAGGGTTTCGCTCATCTTTTTGAGATTTGGTGTATTTGGGGAATTTTTGGCTGGTTTTGGGTGGTAGTCGGCGGTGTTGGTCATCGTGGCGGGGTTGCCGTCGCAGTGGCCGCGGTGGTGGTGGCTGCAATGGTGGTGGCGGATAGGAGTTTGGGTCATGGTGGTGATGGCTGTGTTTGTTGGTGTAGCCAGGTCTGTGGTGGGCCGAAGGGGGCGACGGCATCAGCGGGTGGCCGAGATCAAGGTGGACAGGAGGTGGTGGTGATGGATGTTGCCGTTAGTGGATGTGGTGTACGGCATCGGGAGGTCGGCCGGAGTGGCCAGGCGGGGTCGATGATGGTTAGCCGATTGATTGGGACGGTGTCGGGTGGTTAGACGAAGTCGGGGTCGTGCTGTAGATTTGGTGGTGGTGTTGGCGGAGAACTCGGGCGAGGGAACGGGGATAGGGTGTGAGATGATTGCGTCGGGGCGGCAATGGTGGAGGATGTCTGGTCGACGCCGACGGAGATTTGGATAGGGTTTAGGGATAGGTATTTGACGATGTCGGGGTGTGTCCGACACAGAAAAGGAGATAAATGTATTTATAACAGATGGAATAAGAATTGGACGGGGGACACGGACACGATGCACGCACGTTTGGTTGTGGAGTTTGTGGAGGAATAAAAAATACATGGATGAGTACCTGCCAATTTATAGGATGTGGAAATTCTCATTTGGATGGGATTAGGAAGATTTAAAACCCAATTAGATAATTCTCTACTTAATTCAAATCTAAATCTAAATATAAATCCTATTTAAATTATATCCCTTAAGTTTAAAATCAAATCAAATAAATCAAATTTCAATTATAGATATTAATTTAATCTATTTAAATAATCTAAAAATTAAATCAAGATTTAAATGGCCACAATAACTTCCAAATGTATTTTTCAAAATACCAATAATAATTATAATTTCAAAAATAATAAATATTTTAAAATATCTTTTCTAATAATAAAATATTAATATTTAATAATTTTGAAAATAAAAATATATAAATTTAATTTAATGTACCTCATATGCAAGGAATGTAAAATAGTTTTCGAAATTACCACTAATAAATAAATAAATAAATAAAGTAATAAGATTTTGGTCATCTCAATACACAACTTTAAGCAAAATACAAATACAATAATTATTATATATATTATTTGAACTATAAAATAGAAAAATGTTTTTCAAAAAATTATGTACGCTCGCACATATTCGCACTCGTCGAGCAATTACGAAAATAAAATGTCGTGCGCGACGTACAATACGACTACGCGTTGTACAATACAAAATTTTAAATCAGTACCAAATTTAATAAAATAAAAAATTTAAAAAAAATATAGTAGAAATTTAGGAGTTTTACAAATAAATATTAATAATTACATTTATTTGTATTTAATTTAGATTTTGTAGTGTAATTACATAGATAGAATTAAATAGTTCTATATTAGGAAACCCCTTTTTAAATCCTCAATCCAATCAACTTGCCAACTCACCAAACAACCAAATCATGCCAAGTGGACCCCCACCATGATAATTTTGGCCAAGCAACACCTCCATGGCCAAATGCATCAAATTAAGTAGGATTTAAATCCTAAATTGCTTAAAATTCATTTAAGGATATGTTTAAATATACCAACTTATCCCAAACCTTAACCAAATCCTAATCTTTCTCTCCCTCACCTTTGGCCGACCAAAACCCCTCTCCCTCTCCATAATTTCAGCAGCAAAAAACTTCCCATAGCATCTATACATCATCTCCTCCATTGCACATCTCTACATCATTCACAAAAACTCATCTCCTCCACCATACATCCCCGAAACCCCTCAAAACAAACCCTAAAAACTCCATCTCTCCCATCCAATCCTCTATAGTCATTATCAACTCTTTCATAATCACCAAGAGAGGATTAGCAAGCGAGAATAGCGAAAAGGATTGGAGCTTTGGTGAAGAGAAATCATCATCATCCTTTCTAGCAAGGATCTTTGGTAAGAACCCAAATCTTTTCTTCTAAAAACCTTTGCTAAAATTCTGTAAAAAATATGTCATTAATTTTGTAGAAATCATATTTTGATGACTTTTGTTAGGTATAATCATCCATAAAGGTTTCATGAAATATATGCGTAATATTCATGTGTCGGTAGGATCAAAATTAACCCCATTGTAAAGGAACTTTGAGTTATTGGTGCCTATTTTCGAAACTGAATTTTATGTGTGTTCATATACATAAATTAGAATTTTAAGTATTTTTTCACGATTTTAGCAACTCAAATCTAGTCAAAAAATTGTAGGTCAAAACTAGCTAATTTCGGGTAACCGGCTGACCTAGAATGTCCCAAACTTGTAGTATAACTCAACCCTTGTACCTCTAATATTATTCTATGAAATAAATTATTTTATTGCTGTTTAAAATATATTTTTGTTTATTTTAGCAAATTTGAGTCATTAACTATGTTCCGGACGAGTTTCGGGTAGACTAGCTGACTTATTAATCAACTAGTCATAAATATTTTTAGAAATATTAATTCTGGAATTACAGAGATAAATCTATAAAAAATTATTTTAAATATTATTTTTATGATTTTTTATGATTTTTAAGTTTGTTATTGAAGTAGGGGCATAACCGACTAATTAAAAGTTAGAAACCCAAAAACTGTGTTTCGATGTCTCGTGGAACCTGTGTGTGATTGTATGGATCTAAATAGTTCCATGAGAGATTGAATATAATTTTAACACATTAATTTGACTAATTAAGTCGTATTGTAAGTTTCATAAGTAGTAACTTAATTTAGTTAATTAATTATCTAGGAGCGTCGGGTTCCGGAGGCGTGGACGCGGGAGCGGCGTTTCATATTTACATCACGGAATCAGGCAAGATACCCTGCCATATTTACTGCTTACATTTAGTTGCATTTTATTTCAGTTATTGTATCTATATTCCTTGTTTATTATTTTATTCTTACATGTGGACCTAGAATTGACTACCGTCAATAGAGTGCATGTCATTAACTTGTCACGATTTTATCACGAGTCGTGTGTGAGTTGTGAGTATCATGTAGTGGTCACTTGGGTGTTGGCTGATCACCCGTGCGCATGCGTAAGAATAACTGTCAATAGATGTATGTTAGAAGACTTGACAGTTATTGAATATAAACCGTGTTGTGGAAATGACACGTGTTGGTGTGTCGTGGTTACGATGCATGTATAGTATCATTGGGGGGAGGGGACAGCTACTAGCGTAGGGGCTACATTTACTTTTTACACATTTATGGGTGATAGTGACTCGGATGAGCACTACTTGCTGCCCGGCCGATAGTGTCTTGGATGAGCGCTACTTGACGGCCACTCTTTATTACTTGCTTGCGTGAATCCGTTACAGTCCCTGTATAGAACGTTGTCCTCAAAGTGCATATCACATAGATGGTTAGGTACCCTATTGTGCTATAGTTTATAGTATTTTTTTTACTTATGCAGTTACATGGCATGTTCTTTCTGTATCTTGTTACGTCCCTCTGAGGACCTGGTTATCTCTCCAGGTGTATGCTTTCATGATTTACTGCAGGTGTTCTAGCCAAGGCCGTGATCTTCTCCCTTCCTTCGAAGAGAATTACGCTTGGTTCGTTTGATATTTTATCGATTCACTTCTTGTACATTTTATTTTTAGATAGTTGGTAGTGGACTTTGTCTCCGTCCAACGTTTGTACAAATGACTTTAATAAGTTAATTTTATGATATATTGGTTTGTGGATGAGATTAGCTTCATGGTTACTACATTTTACAGCTCATGTGTACATACGAGATATCCATATATTGGATTATACTTCGTATGTAGACAGCTGGCATGATACGTTTCTAGTCCTACGTATTTTGGGATTGGGGCGTTACATATTTTTGTGGTGGCCCATGCAGGTCGGGTTTGTCACATCGGTTAAGCTACTGTACCGATGTGAACTTGCATATAGGATTAGGATATAGGAATCTCGTCCACAAGCTTGACTTTCTTCCTCAATTCTAAATCTCGAACTCTCGTCCGATTATCTTGACTTCCTTCTGTTGATTCCTTTCACTGCAAATCTTATCTCCTTTCGTGCTGAATAGGGAGGTTAGGAGATAACTCATACGAGTATACGTGCTATGTTCCTCAATTACTCCATTAGTTGACTTCATAAGTTGAGTAGTATGACTACAACCTACCACCCATATCCTTTTAACCTAGTATTAAAGTGTAACAGAGTGATAATGAATATATGCTAGTGTAGGAGAGATGTTTACCTAGAATATAGATATTTCGTAGCCCATACCCATTGGTCAACTAAGGCCTGATACAAGAACCAATAGGACGACTGTATACGCAAGCACACCGGATAAGACTTAGATCCTTGTGAAACTCGAACTATTTATTACTGCTTTCAATGTATTCTCCCGTACTTATACTTTAAACTACCATGAATAACGACACTATTTATAGCCTAGTTTTGCAAGCTTATTCTTTGTCGAGCTTGTTCAGGACATATGTATACTGGGGATGCCCACAAGCATATTGTCTAATTAGAATCAATGTATTATGGTCTGATCAACCATAGTGCATTTGGTTCGCTCTTCATATGATTATTCCACGTGGATTGAGATATAGAGGTATCTAGGATCTCATCTACGACTGTATTGATAATTCCTCTTGAACTACACATTCGTCTTTGAATTACATAATTGTATTCAATGACATCTTTCTTGAACTCTTTATTGCTTTTGTTTTTCACTGATTGAAAAGACGAATGCTTATATTTGATAGATAAATACAGAGTATCCCCATGTCCATGGTAGTTATATGCACAAGTATAGCAACCATGGGCCAAGCCATATAACTACAACATTGCCTAAAGTTGCTCGTCCTTCCCTCGACCCTAATAGTAATATCGTGACCTTCTAGTCATTTGAGCTTGAAAGATGAGTAAGATCTTACCCTTGGATAAACCACAAACCTATGAGACTATCTAATCTCTAGGAATCATTTATTGTGAGTCTCCCAATATTCATCTTGATTCTTGGCTTAACTAGCAACCCGTATGCCTTAACTCAAACCTTACTTGACTAGGCCCCCACAGTTTAGACAGAGAATAATAGACCAAAACAAGGACAAGCATTGCAAGGACCGTGGTAGACACCCATTCCAAGATTAGAGATTCAACAGATGTTACTATAGGTATAAAATTCTATTATCAAAGAAGTGACATAATATTAGAACAACACATTCACCAGCTTATCCAAAATATGTAGCATGATGCCCCGTCATTATGTTGTATTAGTAATAAACAAGTGATGCATGAGCACTACATTTAATACCTCTAGAACGCTTGTGACTATAGTCTGGCAGGTTTGACACAAATAGAAATTTACCACTTAGTAGTTAGGGATCTTTCCCATGACGTGCTTTAGAGTTCGTTATTCCACCGATAGACTCTCGTATACCATGGACAAGCGGGTCATTCCATCTTATCGACTCAGGCACCACTATATGCAATCATTTTCAATATATTAGGACTCGGGGTACAATCCTCGAAACTGATTCACAACTAACCTATCATGTTATCGATCACATCGTGACTTATTATTACCAAATGTCAAGGTACGATATCGCGACTCAAATATTCCTAACCTCATTATTCCTAAAACCATATCCTAGTCTCTAAAGTGAATAGATTGTAAGCCATTCTTACTTTCAGGAATTTGGGGATCACCGATTGATTGAGGTAAATTGGTTCTCACTAGGATGATAAATTAGAAACTCATGAACTCCCACTTTCTTTTTAGATCTTTTGGTGTCCCTTACCGTGACTTTGATATTTGAAGTGTAATACTAGCTGTTACCTTCCAACAAAATTTATATGCAAAACTTAAACGATTCCACCTTCAAGTAGACATATCATGTCCCACACAAACACATCTCCTTGGACTCTATTATTATGATACGGCTTTCAGGTCAAAAGGGACTAGCGATAACCCTTACCATAACATCGATGTACTTTCAGACTGCAGTTAGAGATCCAACCTTGACTCAAATATTTTGGCCCAATATATGGTTGTGATCTACTCGAAGCCCTGTACGCATATGCCATTAGTGTGCCACTCAATAGAGGCCTTGTGTGCTACTTAAACATAAAAGTCACGGAAGGCACATCTCTCACGACTTACAGAACCTATTTTATCAACCCGACGGGAAATTTGCCCAACCACTTGAATTTGGACCTATTCTACATTACCCTAACCTAATAGGGATGGTTTAAAATTTCACAAAATTTTGTCCAGCCACTATAGATTAAAAATCTAAAGTTCATGCAATCAAAGATTGAAGTCCAATTAGGGAACCTATTGAGACTCAGTTAAACCCATCATAGCCCATCGCCATATTGGGATTATAAAACCAAACTTAATGAAATAGGCCCTCGCCCCTATTATGTAGGTCCCAGCTCTTGGCTCAATAATTCTCCTTCCATAGATTTCGTAACTGTATCTTTTCATAGCCTATGTTATACATCTCTCGGTACCAACTTGCTTCCGGATATACTTGACCAAGACCTCTCATACTGTCTTGACCAAACATAATTAATATATGGGCCATATTAAATAAATAATACCTAGACTTCCTATAGAGTCTGTGACTATGATTGGAAATACCTCATACTTCCTATACCTTCTTGAAAATTGACCTTCTTAGAAGCCCTATTACTGTGCTTTCTCCGATTAACCAACTTCTATAAGTTGGGTAGAACATTGAACTTATTATACTCTACCTCTCAGAATGGGATTACAATCGTGATCGTTCTTCCGTCTGTATGGAATTTATGAAACGATCTTTTATTTTGTATTTTATATTCCTTTGATCGTGCGTTTAGATAACTACGGTAACAGATTGTAACCTAAATTCTTCAAGTCAATCATAGAATCATTTTTGTTTAAATCAATAGTAAAAAAAAATTTGAGGCAAATAGATCGCAAGCCTCTCTAAGGAACATATATAAGATTTTGGAATTAACAAGTGGTTGGAAATGATTGGTTCCAATTAGACTAATAATTCAATGGTCCATAACGTCGACCCATATTCGTATCATGTGATACCCTCGACCGTGATTTTGATAATTGAAGCACAATACTAGCCTTTTCCTTTCGACAAAGTTCACACTCACGAACTAGACTAGTCATGCTACTCACATGACATACATGTCCCAAGCAAACGAACTTTCCGGTGCTCTATTTAAAAATTACACCACGTGTATGACACATTGTTTCCTCAAAACAAACCATAGAGACCCAAATTCGACCTATTCAATTTCACCCATGTAAATATCGACCCATTCCCTTAACTAAATTGAATACTCAAGATCTATGCAAGACGCACACCTATGACGTATGCTTTCCAACAAGCAAGCGCATGCCTCCTACACAACACCAAACATCAGCCCACACATATTAGTCGTTTTGACTTAGAGTTTTCAACACACTTGCCTAATCATATTCTATAGCCTGGGTTCTTTAATTATCATCGATTCTCATCACTTGGCCATAAATTCTTCTTTCCTAAGTTTTTAAGCTCACTTCTTAGTTTTCCATGTTAGACGTAGAACGAATCCTTCTGAACCGACACACCTTAGTATATTCCAACAAGTGGTCGCTACCAGCTTCTTAGAAGTATGACCCCTAGAGCGACAATGTTTGACTGTAGTAAATTTCTTATAGTTGTTATTGACCAAGAACGTTATGGTGTTATCGAGGCTCATATAGAATCCAAGACTGCGGTCAGAAGTGTCCATTATTCTCGTGTCCCTTCCTAGAAATTGTCCTCCTTAAGGTCTTGTAATGACGACGATCTTTACGGGTGGCCAACTTCTATAAGTTGGATAGAGTCTGGAAGGAAGCATACCCCATCTTGTAGAATATGAGGTCAATTGGGATTCCTATGACAACCACCCCTCCATCCTTTCAAAAATTGACCTAAGATTTGACGTACCTACTCTCCCTCCGTACAAAATCTCGCTATTCTTGATATTATGATTATTTTTAATTTCGAGGACAAAATTATCATAAGTTGGGTAGGATGTAAAACCCCTTATAATTTAAAGGAATATTTAAATTATTTTTGGATTTTATTAAATTCTAATTTATTTTTATCTTATTTATATTATATAAAAGGACTATAGCCATGGTTGAGTTTGAATATGCAAGACGACTAGAAAGTATGGCATGCCTTGCGTAGTCGGGTGCTTTAACTAGTATGCTAGCCATGTTAGGAATGCCATGGTCATATTATAATCTCTTGCATGTTAACCATTCAAATTATGGCACAAGTTATATTTTTATTTAATTAATTAGTTAAGAAAGCCTTTATGACTTTTTAGGAGACCCGGTTGCACCGAACCTTTCCAAACCTCTTCCAAGCCAAACCCAACCCTATGTAGGCATGTTGGACATTAATAAATATTAATAATTATATTTATTTGTATTTAATTCAGATTTTGTAGTGTAATTACATAGATAGAATTAAATAGTTCTATATTAGGAAACCCCTTTTTAAATCCTCAATCCATTCAACTTGCCAACTCACCAAACAACCAAATCATGCCAAGTGGATCCCCACCATGATAATTTCGGCCAAGCAACATCCCCATGGCCAAATACATCAAATTAAATAGGATTTAAATCCTAGATTGCTTAAAATTTATTTAAGGATATGTTTAAATATACCAACTTATCACAAACCTTAACCAAATCCTAATCTTTCTCTCCCTCAACTTTGGCCGACCAAAACCCCTCTCCCTCTCCATAATTTCATCAGCAACAAACTTCCCATAGCATCTATACATCATCTCCTCCATTGCACATCTCTACATCATTCACAAAACTCATCTCCTCCACCATACATCCCCGAAACCCCTCAAAACAAACCCTAAAAACTCCATCTCCTCCATCCAATCCTCTATAGCCATTATCAACTCTTTCATACTCACCAAGAGAGGATTAGCAAGCGAAGATAGCGAAAAAGATTGGAGCTTTGGTGAAGAGAAGTCATCATCACCATTTCTAGCAATGATCTTTGGTAAGAACCCAAATATTTTCTTCTAAAAACTTTTGCTAAAATTCTGTAAAAAATATGTTATTAATTTTGTAGAAATCAAATTTTGATAAATTGTGTTAGGTATAATCATCCATAAAGGCTTCATGAAATAAATGCATAATATTCATGCGTCGGTAGGATCAAAATTAACCCCATTGTAAAGGAACTTTGAGTTATTGGTGCCTATTATCGAAAATAAATTTTATGCGTGTTCATATACATAAATTAGAATTTTTAAGTATTTTTTTACGATTTTAGCAACTCAAATCTAGTCGAAAAATTGTAGGTCAAAACTAGCTAATTTCGGGTAACCGGCTGACCTAGAATGTCCCAAACTTGTAGTATAACTCAACCCTTGTACCTCTAATATTATTCTATGAAATAAATTATTTTATTGCTGGTTAAAATATTTTTTTTTGTTATTTTAGCAAATTTGAGTCATTAACTATGTTCCGTGCGAGTTTCGGGTAGACTAGCTGACTTATTAGTCAACTAGTCATAAATGTTTTTAAAAATATTAATTCTAGAATTACAGAGATAAATCTGTAAAAAATTATTTTAAATATTATTTTTATGATTTTTTATGATTTTTTATGATTTTTAAGTTCGTTATTGAAGTAGGGGCATAACCGACTAATTAAAAGTTAGAAACCCAAAAACTGTGTTTCGATGTCTCGTGGAACCTGTGTGTGATTGTATGGATCTAAATGGTTCCATGAGAGATTGAATATAATTTTAACACATTAATTTGACAAATTAAGTCATATCATAAGTTTCATAAGTAGTGACTTAATTTAGTTAATTAATTATCTAGGAGCGTCGGGTTCCGGAGGCGTGGACGCGGGAGCGGCGTTTCATATTTACAGTACGGAATCAGGCAAGATACCCTTCCATATTTACTGCTTACATTTAGTTGCATTTTATTTCAGTTATTGTATCTATATTATTATTTTTTTCTTGCATGTGGACCTAGAGTTAAGTGACTACCGTCAATAGAGTGCATGTCATTAACTTGTCACGATTGTATCATGAGTTGTGTGTAAGTATCATGTAGTGGTCACTTGCGTGTTGGCTGATCACCCGTGCGCATGCGCAGGAATAACTGTCAATAGATGTATGTTAGAAGACTTGACAGTTATTAAATATAAACCGTGTTGTGGAAATGACACGTGTTGGTGTGTCGTGGTTACGATGCATGTATAGTATCATTAGGGGAAGGGGACAGCTACTAGCATAGGGGATACATTTACTTTTTACACATTTATGGGTGATAGTGACTCGGATGAGCGCTACTTGCTGCCGGGCCGATAGTGCCTTGGATGAGTGCTACTTGACGGCCACTCTTTATTACTTGCTTGCGTGAATCCGTTACATCCCCTGCGTAGAACGTTGTCCTCAAAGTGCATATCACATAGATAGTTAGGTACCCTGTTGTGCTATAGTTTATAGTATTTTTTTTACTTATGCAGTTACATGGCATATTCTTTCTGTATCTTGTTACGTCCCTCTGAGGACCTGGTTATCTCTCCAGGTGTATGCTTTCATGATTTACTACAGGTATTCTAGCCAAGGCCGTGATCTTCTTCCTTACTTCGAAGAGAATTGCGCTTGGTTCGTTTGATATTTTATCGATTCACTTCTTATACATTTTATTTTGAGATAATTGGTAGTGGACTTTTTCTCCGCCCAATGTTTATACAAATGACTTTAATAAGTTGATTTTATGATATATTGGTTTGTAGATGAGATTAGCTTCATGGTTACTATATTTTATAGCTCATGTGTACATACGAGATATCCATATATTAGAGTATACTTCGTATGTAGATAGCTGGCATGATACGTTTCTGGTCTTACGTATTTTGGGATAGGGGCATTACATCACCCGAGCTTCTGCTGGCCTGGAGCGTGCTCTGAAGAGACTCGAAGATGGCTGGCAGACCCACGCGCATGTGGAGGATGCAGAGCGGCTGAATCAGGAGGCCCAGCGTCGGGCCAAGCTGCGAGTTGAGCGGTCTACCTCCATGCTGAGGGACCGTCTTAGAGAATTATGTGTAGTCGAACCGTAATTGGCATTTTTTCTTTCTTTCATTGCCATTTTCCTTCGTTTTGATAGGGACGTGGTCCCCGAATATGTAGTACTTTTGCTTTTTAATAAATGACTATGTTTTCATCATCCATCATCTATTGTGCTTGTACTGTATCTTTGGTATTTATGATGTTTACCCCACTAGGGAACTATTTGTGGACCTATTACCCTTGGCATACCTTGTTTTTAGGTATGGATAATAAGTTTGATTAGGGATACCTAGAACAATTCCACGGTAAGGTGGCCATGGAAGTTCTTGGTATCGAGCGAAAGAATGCCATGGGGCAGCTGGACCCCAGAGGCATGATGAGAAAGGAGCTACATGTACTAGAGGACTTAATACAAGATTTGTGGTCACAGAGGAACATTTGTGGTCGACAGAGGACATTTGTGGTCAACTGAGGACATTTGTGGTCAGCAGAAGACATTTGTGGGCCTGTTATCCTTGGCGTACTCCTGGTCTTGGGTACGGATAATAAGTCGAGAGAGAACCAACATACTTACTCAGAGGTAATGAGGACGAGGTAAATATGAGGGTTTCTTCGGTGGAATCTTCCTACTCAGAGGTAATGAGGACGTGGCAGGAGTGGACACCATTAAGGGTACATAGAACAACTCAGAGGTAATATGGACATGGAAGTTCTACGTGAGGGGTGGTTTGTTTTTGACTGGAAGTGAAACAACTCAGAGGTAACGTCGACGTAGTTTTTTCGAGAAATTTGTGGATCTGTTACCCTTTTTATGTACTGAAAAGTACTGGTAATAGATCATGAGAAAGATGCTCTTTTAGGAAGGAAGTTCAGAGGTATGATAATACATGACTTACTACCCAGAAGATGTGATATAGATTCATCTGGAGTGACGAGAGTGTGAGTTCAGCGATACTTACGGGTACATAACTCAACAATCTATGAAATTTGGAGTCAGAATGTAAGTTCAGCGGTACCAGAGGGTACATAACTCAACAATCGGGGAGATTTGGAGTCAGAATATAAGTTCAGCAGTACCAGAGGGTACATAACTCAACAATCGGGAAGACTTGGAGTCAGAATGTAAGTTCAGCGGTACCAGAGGGTACATAACTCAACAATCGGGGAGATTTGGAGTCAGAATGTAAGTTCAGTGGTACCAGAGGGTACATAACTCAACAATCTAGAAGATTTGGAGGAAGTTATTTCAGACAAAATACTTCTTCAGGAACTTGCCGTTGATGGGCAACAAGAGCAAGTCTCCGTTTTGTTTTGTGAGGCGGTAAGCACCATTGGAGAATACAGCCTCGATGACAAATGGACCTTCCCACTTTGGCTGGAATTTGTCGGCGGTTTTGTGAGTCATAACCATCGGCCTCCGAACTGCCAGAACGAGATCGCCTACTTAGAATGTTCTGATTTTAACCTTCTTGTTAAAAGCTCCCGAGATATGTTCTTGGTATAGCTCGATTCGTTGTTGAGCTAACAGACGCTTCTCATCTAGAGCCTCCAACTCTTGTAACCAGCAATGGTGATTATCATCCGTTGTCAATCGATAGGTAAGGACAACGCAGAGTGAGGGGATTTGAGTCTCCAATAGGAGAACTGCCTCACTCCCGTATACCAAGAAGAATAGTGTGTTCCCAGTGGTCGTCCGGACTGTAATACGGTATACCCATATGTATTCGCCAAGCTTTTCGTTTCAGTCGCGTTTGTTAGAAGACACGAACTTCTTGAGTAGCTTGATTATAGTTTTATTGGATGCTTCTGCCAACCCATTCGCTATTGTATTGTACTGCGTTGAAGCAACATTCTGGATTCGGTGTTTGTCGCAGAACCGATAGAAGGCGTGGCTTGCGAACTGCGGACCGTTGTTGTGGATGATCGTTCGGGGCAGTCCAAAGCGATAGATGATGTGATGCTTGAGGAAGTTAATCACGTTTGAAGTCTTCACTTCTGCCAGCGGAATAGCCTCTGCCCATTTGGAGAAGTAATCTGTGATTGCAAGTATGAAGCGATATCCTCGGGACGAAGACGGAGTGATCGGACCAATGATATCCATTCCCCATGCTTCGAATGGCCAGGATGCCACTGTCGGATGTAGAAACTCGGATGGCTGGTAGATGAAATCTGTATGGACTTGACAGGCTTTCCACTTTCTTGTATAGTTTATCGCATCTGTAACCATCGTAGGCCAGTAATAGCCCATTCGGCGAAGGCGATCCTGCAATTTCGGGCCAGGCTAATGGGCCCCACAGACGCCGTTGTGAGCTTCGCGTACAGCTTCTTTGTCTTCTGTATTTGACAGAGACTGAAGCAGTAATCCATCGTATGATCGTCGATACAGCATTTTCGTCTCTGTATCGTAGAAGAATCTAAAGGAACACCTTCTGATGGAAGTGGCCTCTTTTGGATTCTCCAACAAGATATTGTAGACTACGAAGTCAATGAATGGTTGTCTCCAGTCTGGTGCTTCGTCGACTATCAGAGCGGAGTAACTCTCAACACATTGAATATTGTTCTTGGGACAGACCAATTTACGGCCTATTACTTCAACCAAGTGGTGAGCATGATTCGAAACCGCTAAGGAAGCGGCAAGGCCTGCTAGGGCATCGGCTTTAATGTTCTGAAGCCGGGGAACGTATTCTATGAAGAACCCTTCCAGGGATGAGATGATATCAATAGCTATTTGGTGATAGAAAATAATGTCTTCATGATGAACTACGTATGAACACCGAATATGATTGACGATTAACTGTGAATCACCGTATGCTTCAACATACTCTACCCCCAGCTCCTTTGCAAGTCAAAGGCCAATGACCAAAGTATTGTACTCAGCCACGTTGTTTGAACAGGGTTCCGTGAGGGAGTAAGCTCGATTGATCACCAGTCCGGAGGGAGAAATCAGCACCACTCCGACTCCAGCAACGATGTTACCCTTGGGCCCAGTTCTGGAAGTGCCGTCAAAGAACATTCGCCATACGGCATCATGAGAGGCCACATTTGAATTGGCAATCTCATCTGGAATCTTTTCATCTATTCTGGTTGACTCCGAACCTGGATGAGCTGCTAAAAAATCTGCCAGAGCTTGACCTTTAACAGCCTTCTGCGGGACGAAGATCATGTGATAGGGAGACAATAATATCGCTCGGGTAGTAAGCTGAGAGCTGAGTGCACCTGGCATGGTCATGAGGACCCTGACGGATTAACTCTTGATACGACATGGATGGTTTATCCCGTGATGTAATGTCACATTTTCTGAATGGCGAATACCAGAGCAAGGCACTCCTTCTCCACGGTAGTGTATCGATGCTCAGGCCCCATCATCATTCGACTGAGGTAATATATAGCTTGCTCATGGCCTGCACCGTTGTTTTGTGCTAGTAAAGCACCGAGAGAATGTTCTATTGCTCGTACATAGAGCAAGAATGGCCTTCCAGCAATCGGGGCTACCAGAACTGGAGGGTTCGACAGATATTCTTTGATGCCGTCGAAGGTGCGCTGGCATTCCTATCCCATATGAATGAAAAGCCCTTCTTCATGAGGTAAGTGAATGGTTGACATCGCCCGGAGAGGTTAGAGATGAACCTCCTGATTTAAGCTAGCCTCCCTTGAAGGCCTCGGAGTTCAAGAAGATTTCTCGGGGGACCCATCTCCATGATTGCCTTATTTTTTCGGGGTCTATGTGGATACCCTGGGAAGTAATGATAAAAACCAAGAACTTCCCGCTGGATACGCCCAAGAAGGATTTTGTGGGATTCATCTTAAATTGTGCATTCGCATCAGGTCGAACACTGTCCCTCAGATCATGCAGATGATCTTTCTTAGAGCGGCACTTGACGGCGATATCGTCGAAGTAGCATTCTCTACGGTGTTACGCAGGTAATCTCTGAAGATGACACTCATGGCTCTTTGATATCTAGCGCCGACATTCTTTAAGCCGAAGGGTATGATGGTGTAACAGTACACGCCAATCGGTGTTCGAAATGATGTATGCTTTTCGTCATCAGAAAATATCTTAATTTGATTGTATCCTGAAAAGCCATCCATGAATGACATGCGCTCAAAGCCACATGTGTTGTCGATCATGATGTCCGTGATGGAAAGAGGAAACTCATCTTTAGGACAAGCTTCGTTTAGATTTCGGAAGTCAATACAAATTTGGATCTTCTCATTCTTCTTGAGGACTGGTACTATGGTGGCGACCCAGTCTGGATGTTGCTCCTCCCGGATGAAGCCGCTGGATATCAGTTTGTTGACCTCAGCTTCGATAGAATTCATGATGTCCGGGCGGAAACGTCTTTGCTGTTGTTTGATCGGCTTTGCGTCCGGACGAATGTTGAGTTTATGAAGTGCGACCTCGGGGTCTAGTCCTGGCATGTCTTCGTAGCTCCAGGCGAATACGTCGATGTATTCTCTGACGAGTTCCTGTAGCGATTCTCGCTCTTCGTCTGTCAAATTCTTGCTAACGAATATGGGACTTTGGAGAGGACTCATCACCGAGATCAACTTGCACAACCTCATCTTCGGTGGGAGGCTCTCTTTGTTCGAACCGCTTCTCCCATTGCGCATCTAGCTGTTGTGCCTGCGGCTCTAACTCAAGAAGTTCAGGAATGTCTTCATCTTCTTCATAGGCATCGACGAATGTCATATTGACGGATAAGACTTGCCTGAATACGTCCCCGATGTTGTCATCCGAATCGGAAGTTGGTGATCCGGTTGAGTGTGAATGCCAGTCACATTCCTCATCTGAGCTTTCAGGGGTCGTTGCAGGTATAACATAACCTAGCCCACATCTGGTCTTGTTGTAGTAATCTCGTGGTTTCCCAGCCGGGACCGACAACTGTAAGGGTAGAAGCCGTCCAGTGCCGTAGTTCAAGCCTGGCATATTTTCAGATCATACCCCTATTTTTGCATGAGGTACTTGGATCGGGAACTATACAGATAAAGGGGCAGTCTTCCGGTGTCGGGTTCGAGATCAACTTCTTCTATCCTGAAGGGTTGTGGATCATTCTTTCGGCCGAAGATGATTAGATGGTCCTCTCCCTCGACTATGCGGTAAGCATCTTCCACTGGAGTAAGTTGGTTTGCGGTGTAGACATTTGTCACCTATGTGTGTAGATGGGTTCCTATACCGTGTTCCATAGCATACATTGTACAAAGCTTATTAAGCTCGAGGTAGTTCAAAGATAGCCCTTTATTGATGAAATAAGGTATCTTTTCCAGTAGAATTACATCATCTACGGATGGAACATCAGTGTGAGCAGCCACATACTTGGCCAGCTCTGACTCATCTTCGACCACCCTCTGTGTCAATGAAGACTGGAAGGATGACTTGGGCAGCTTAATCATTAGGGGCTCCACTGGTGGAGCAGAACGTGGAGTCGTTGGCGTACTAGCGACCCCCAGTTTGGTGCTCGATGCTGGGCGGGGAGTTGTTGGCTGGCTAGCAGTCCCCGGCTTAGTGTTCGGCTGCCGATTCATTCTAGGAAGGCGAATCGTCATCGACTTGACAGAGGGATTGAGCTTCCTCTATTTGTTGCTAGCTAGCTCTAGGCAGCCTGATTGTCAGTGGCTCTGTCATGGGCCCTGGCGCTTGGCCAGACTTTGGTAGTCGGATTATCAACTGCCCCTCTTGTGTGGAGAGACTGATTGCATCCTTACTCAGAGTAGTTGTAAGTGGTGCAGTTCTGCCAGGTTTGCGGGCTTGAAGGTGGATTGTCAGAGGTTCTTCCGATCCAAGTGCCTCCTCAGTTTGAGCTTGAGTATCTCCTTCGACAAGGTGCCTTTTCGACTTCGCGTACAAGTATGAGTCAGAGTAGTAGGATTCGATCCCTTTAAAGGGATCAATGTCAGCAGATTCTGTCCTCACGAAGCCGTGCTTGTCAACGTACTTAAAACACGGGTGCAGTATGGAAGACACGATCATGTAATCGTGTATCCAAGGGCACCCCAGGAGAATATTGCAGGAAGTGTCCGCATCTATGACATAAAGGTCACTTCTGACTGAAGGTCGCCGATTTGGCACTTCAGGCGAATCTTCCCGATCGGATAGCTTTTGCCTGAATTGAAACCGCTGATGGCAGTGCTTGTCGACGTCAGACGATGCATTGGGATACGCAGATGGTGCAGCAAACTCTTCGGAATGATGCTTATGGAAGAACCGGGATCAATATGCATCCGATCAACCTTGATGTCGCTAATGTATCTAGTATAATACAAAGGGCGATCGTGCAGGTTGGTTTTGATAAGCATGTCCTGCAGCGTGAAGACAATGTTGGGCATTGCTCCTGTACAAGTGAGGTCCTGGAGATCTGCAGGCGAGCTCTCCCCAGTGAGATTGGACTGAGCCAGATATGCGTCGACATTCTAGAGTTCCTCGCTCAGTGCTATACGAATATCTTTAGAGAGTCTCAGAAGCTCGTATAGCGATAATTTGGCCGGTGTGCTGGCCAATTGTGCCAAGATGTCAAAGTTGTAGGGCCTCTCCAGCCCATGAGGCGTCTCTCTTCGGAGTGGTTTGCCAAAGCGAGTCTCCTTCGGCCTAGGCTTGTCGGTCATCGAAGGCTGAGAAGGTCCTGGAGCATCAGCAGTAGCCGGCTGATGATCTTCAGCCTAGTTACCCGGTATAGATTGGGATTGTGCACCCGATCGGATGACGATAGCCCAAGCTTCTTCGACCTCTACCGAGATTGTGCGATATGATTTGACTTTCCCACTCTTCTTCTTTCTGGTAGAGGGTGGTGCGGACTGAGTCACTTTAAGTACCAAGTCCGGATGGACCTACATGACCTTCCCTCGTGATGTGGTAAGGGGCACTAGACCAGCAGCCTGGTCTCGAGGATGTGGGATGTTAGTGACCTCCATCTTTGCTCTGGGGACGGACACTACGCCATCTTGAGTCTTTGTCGGAGGGAAGTTGCCGAACTGTAATGACACCATGTTGGCTGCCACGGTCACCTCTTCGAAATTAATGGCCAGGGCCTTAGAATCGATGAGATACTGGATGTATCACTTCAATTGGAAGCAGTCTTGCGTAGCATGGTAGACGTAGCGATGGTAGGGACAGTACTTAGGCTCTCCATTTCTGTCGGCCAAGGTTCCCGTCTTGGGGGGGGGGGAGTTGAACTCTACTCCCTTGTATGAGCATGTCCAAGATGGGCTTGACATGGCTATCCTCGAAGGAATAGGTCATTTGAGGCCACTACTTTTCTGTTGACTTTTGTTCAGGCTTCTGGGCTGTGTCGGCCACCATAGCCTGTTTGCCCTTGTTGTCTCAGTTTTTGGAGGAATTACCGCCGTTGTTGTTGTTAGCATTAGGGCATTTACCCTTGTCATCTTCTTCCGAGATGTGCAACCCCAGTTGATGGGCTTTCTTCAACTTGTCTTCTGCGCTAGTGGCGCTGATGATGAACGTCTTCCAGTCCTTAAACTGACTTTCGCCCATCCAGAGGCTGATTGTGGAGAGCAGCCTCTTTTGGCAAATTTCAATCAGGGAGGAATCAGGATTACCGGAAGGCAACTTCATCGCGGTTTGGCGAAATCGCTTAATGTATTCTTCGTCAATTATTTCTCACCTTGAACAACGTCCATGAGGGTAGACATCGTCACATCTTGTCCTACCAAGTAGAACCTTTCAAGGAACATGTTTTTGAAGCCGCTGAAGGAATGGATACAGTTGTCGGCAAGTTACGGTACCAGTCAAAGACGACCCCCTCCAATGCTCCAATGAACAACCGCGTAAGGATGGCGTCGTCATGAGGCAGATGGTCGATTGTGACTTCGAAGTAGGTGATGTACCTGCTTGCAGATGTCTTCCTATTATATGGATTGATGTTGAATGGCTTATATCTTGGTGGGAAGGGAACATCTCTCCATGCAGCCGGATACGGTTGTCGTATCCTGAGGTCCTGGCAGGTTTCTCGGGCATGGAACATGGCCCGGAGCTCCTGGACCTCTCGTCTTGCCTCCCTGGCTTCGTCTGTAGCAGTAGGAGATGGCACCTTGCTATTTATAGCACTTTGTGATAAGTAGTGTGTGCAGTAATTGCTCCTTAAAAAGTGGGCGGTTAGGGATTTTATTACAATTAGCCTTGATCTTGTTTGTTGGAAATTAATCTGGGCCGTTAATATTGATTGTAACAACTCTGGGCAGTTAATGTTGATTGTACCAAATCTGCATGGTTTATTGGAAATCGTTCTGGGAAGTTAATATTGATTGCAACAAATCTGTATCGTGATGGTTTGTTGATATCAACAAATCTGAATGAATAAATTTTGGTCAATCTCCTGCCACATGTCCCAATTGCCTGTTATGTCGATTGCCATAAATCTGAATTATTGAGATTTGATCAACTCCTGCTACGTGTCCCAACTGCCGCGAGCCGCATGGAGGACTGTCATAGTTGAGCCGCATGAGTGTGGCCTCGTGTCAGAGCCGCATAAGGGTGGCCTTTTCTGAACCGCATGGAAGTCTTTTAATCTGAGCCGCATGGAAGTCCTTTAATCTGAGCCGCATGGAAGTCCTTACAACTGAGCCGCATGGAAGTCCTTACAACTGAGCCGCATGGACGTCCTTACAACTGAGTCGCATGGACGTCCTTTAATCTGAACCTCATGGAGGTCCTTACAACTGAGCCGTATGGACGTCCTTACAACTGAGCCGCATGGACGTCCTTTAATCTGAACCGCATGGAGGTCCTTACAACTGAGCCGCATGGACGTCCTTACAACTGAGCTGCATAAAGAGCTTTAGAAATGGGTGGATCGTGCCAGCTATAAAGATTTTTGTCGTCTCTCTAGGAGCACGTCAAGAGTCATTATTTCACCTTTATGTCAGAGCTGTCAATCCGTTGTGTCAGGGCTGCTGAATTGCGTCAGAGCTTTTAATGAGCTAGCTGCACAGAGTAATGATGGCCAGCTGTAGATGCCTACTTTGAACAGCATAGAGCCACATGGCCTATTTTGAGCCACATGGAGCTATTGTGTACTTTCCAACCGCATAAAGCCTTTAGAGACTTTTGAGCCTTAACAGACTTTTGAGCCGCATGAAGCGCTAAAAGACTTTTGAGCCGCATGAAGCTCTAAAGGACTTTTGAGCCGCATGAAGCTTTTCTGTTCCTTTTTCATGCTTCTACAGTCTTTTCCTGGAGCTACGATGACATGCCAGGGCTAAACCCCGAGATCGCACTACATAAGTTCAACATTTATCCGGACGCAAAACCAGTCAAACAACAGCAGCGGCAGTTTCATCCAGACATCTTAAATTCTATTGAAATGGAAGTAAACAAGCTTATAGCTAGCGGTTTCATCCGCGAAGAGCAGCACCCAGACTGGGTAGCCAACGTAGTACCAGTCATCAAGAAGAACGAAAGGATACAAATTTGCATCTATTTCTGTAATCAGAATGCAGCATGCCCTAAGGATGAATTCTCTCTTCCGATCACCGACATAATGATCGATAATACGTGTGGCTTCGAGCGCATGTCCTTTATAGATGGCTTTTCAGGATACAATCAAATCAAAATGTCTCCTGATGACGAGAAGCATACGTCATTCCAAACACCGATCGGCGTATATTATTATACGGTCATGCCCTTTGGCCTGAAGAATGCCGGTGCTATATATCAACGGGCTATGAGTGTCATCTTCAGAGATCATTTACGTAAGACGATGGAGTGTTACGTTGACGACATCGCCGTCAAGAGCCGCACCAAAAATAATCACTTACATGATTTGAGAACAGTTTTGACCTCATGCGAGTGCACAACCTAAAGATGAATCCCACCAAGTCTTTCCTAGGGGTATCCAGCGGAAAGTTCTTGGGCTTTGTCATTACTTCCCGGGGCATTCACATAGATCTCGACAAAGCAAAAGCAATTCTGGAGATGAGTCCACCAAGGAACCTCCATGAACTCTACGGCCTTCAGGGAAGACTAGCCTATATCAGGAGATTTATATCTAACCTCTCAGGATGATGTCAACCCTTCACTCAACTCATGAGGAAAGGTGTCTCTTTCGTATGGAATGAGAAATATCAGCGTGCCTTCGATGATACTAAGGAGTACCTATCAGCCCCGATTTTTTAAAATTTAATTTCATTAGTATTAATTAGTTGCTAATGACATGTTTAGCTTTAAAATAATTTATTATGATTTTTAGGAATTTTCTAGAATTTTTAAATAATTTTTAAATAGTTTTTAAGTTAAAATATATCAATTTGCAATTAATTAAAATGTTTTAATATCATTTTGTAATACTTAGATTTGTTTTAATGCTAGTTTGTAATTAAATGAATTGTTTTAATGGTAGTTTGTAATTAATTAAATTATTTTAGTTCGGGTTGTAAATTATTATTTGCATTTAGTTAGGGTTGGAACCAAATTGTAAAATCCTAGATTCTAGGGACCTTACTGCTAAAATTCCTTTCACCCACTCTCCGACGACCCGGCCAGCTGCCCCCGCGTTTCCCGGCCGACTCCTAACCCTAGCCGACCTAAAAACCCTATAAATATCCCCCCCGTCCTAAACCCTAACCCTAGCTCACCGTCGACGACCCCGAACCCCCTTTCTTCCCCGACGAGACCTAACCCAAACCCTAACTCCGGCGGACCACAGCGCCACCTCCCCGTCGACGATCACCCCCATCCACCACCACCATTCGACGTGCCACGCCGAGACAAATGCATTGCCACCTGAGCGCCACCGCCACGACGTCTTCTCCGTCGTCCAGCGTCTTCGACAACCCCCCCCGACGTCAGACACGTGAGTAGCACTTCAAAACTGTGTCGTGCGTGTCTCGTGCACACATATATGACTCGCCGTGTCCTGACGAACGTGATGGTTAGTCTGGACACGTAAAATTAGACCCGAGCGTGTCGTGGTTAGCACGGACACGAGACTGATGTGTCCTTAACTGTCAGGACACAGAGTTTGTTTTATCGGGTTTAAAATCCGTTAACTTTGTCACGCCCCGACCCGGAATCACCCGAATCATCGTCCTCGCAGGGGGCGTGATGCCGCACGAGCCTGGAGTTGCGCTCGTGCAAGGCAAGATGACAAGTTCTCAAATGGATATCTTTTGATTCGATATTTAACAACGAAAGGAAAAGAGTATACGAAACAAATTCTCTTTATTGATATCCGAAACAGAGATTACAAAGGCTTTCGATAGCCTAACAATACATGCCAGATTGGCTACAACACTCAGGTTCTCTCTTACCCACAAAGGATTTCACAGTTCCATACATCATGCCTTCTATATCTCGGCTGCATCAATCCAGCTGCGTAGTCCGAGCGTCAATGCGATAGCACGCTTCAATGCGCTTCGGCATTCCAAGCCTTAACACGTTCAAGCAACGCTTCGCCGCGAGCAATACATTCCTTGCACCCTGTATAAAGCTGGTGGGGGATCAGTACGTTCGTCCTCGCATGTACTAAAGCAAAGATCATCTTTCCAAACGATATTTTAATATTTATATTGAATCATGCAACTTAGCTTATGATCTTGCTATGTTCTCCTTAGGGTCAATTTCATGGCATATTTGAAAGCGTAAAACATGTTATCACAGCAGCATGTTTATCGAATTGAATAGGCAAGCAAACAAGCAATCTCGTGTTTGATTCGTGGCACGACTTCTTACCAAGTCGACGCACTCGCCCTTGCACCGACGCAAGGTGAATACGCCGCATTCCTTCCCTGTCATGTTATATGTGCATCTCTAAGCAGGATCTCTATGCGGGACGTATCTGCGCCTACACTTTCAACCCATCGTTCCTTAACTATATGAAGGTCGTGGGCGTATCCGTGCCGGAATGGACTAAAGGAGTTTCTCTTTTTATCTTTCCTTACTTTCTTTTCTCTCCTTCTTTTCTCTCTCGTGTTTGGATAGCCCGGCGTTTCACGGGTTGGGTTGCTGTCCCAACAACCGAAACTTACCGCGTGCCTACCATCATTTGCGGCTTCTCCCATTTACGACCGAGTGCTAATCGGACTTCGCAAATGTGTGCCTATAAAAGATTATCATCCCTCCTAGGCCGAACGGTCCCGGTGCCCCGGTGCGCCCGTTCGGAGGGAACGTTCCGTGCACGAAAGATATCATCACAATTATCTCAAGTCCATTCCATTCGACCATGCAATGCCCTATCATTCAAACAACCAAGCATGGCCTTGAGTCTAAGACTCAGACTTTATCATCTCGCGTCTCTTTCGTTAACTTTCTGTATTCTTACATTTCATACTTCATTTCAATGATTCAATGGCATCGTGCCTCAACTCAATGCTCGTCAACCGAACGACCCGAAGGTCTTGAACACCTTTCGAGGCACCATGTCATATCCGACAGTTCCGCCACATTCATGCCACAACTGTATTTTCTCGCAACGAAGCCATCTTTTATTATCCCGTGCACGTAGGCACGTTTCGACCGTATTTCGATGTTCTATAACTTAGCATTCAATGTTCGGGCTTGCGCGCTAGGGCGCTCGCCTATTGTCTTTCAATGTTCTAGCCATTCTAACTCATGCGCAAGGCACGGTATGGTTCGTGCACTAAGGCACTCGCCGAGTACAGTTATCCCATGTTCTTACGGCTTGTGCACCGAGGCGCTCGCCTTAGCGATATCCAATGTCCCATAGCGACTCGTGCATATGATGCATGTTTCATTTCAATTGTTCTAACTTAGTGTTCGACTCACACCATGATTTATCTCCGATCGGACCACGCCTGTGGCGTCGATAGGTTAACTTAGCATACAATGATATATTTGACTTATCGAATGAAGGAGTAAAAAGAAGTCAATCCTTCCACCTTGAGTCGATACGCCTTCGTCGTTTCGCTGAGCCGATGCGGCTCGATTCCCTAACTTTGTTGCACGGCCACTCTCCTGACTTAGCCATTCGAGCACTTCGTGCTTCATTGAGTTATACGTCCGATTTGCCTTAGCGTGCCCAAGTCTTAGCCCGTCGTAAGGCGACGATTTGATTTCGCGGACCCCTTACTAAATATTGCAAAAGATCGACCTCTAATATTTTCCCGTCAAAGTATAACCTGCACACGAAACCAACTAAAATCAATACTTGCATCGATTCGGACTTGTGCCATGGTCGATTCGATTTCTTAGAATCTTCGAGCCGATTCAACGCACTCATCCTTCGGGGCAACGCGGCGCTTTGCATCGATTCAACCCGATGGATTCTTTCGGGGCAAGGCAACTCTTCGCATCAACTTAGTTTGATGCATTGCTCGGGACAACGTAACTCTCGTATCGCTTTGCATCAATACATTTCCTTGGGTCAACGCGACTCTTCGAGTCAACGACTTAGCATAATGTACCGTACGGAGCGGGGCATTACAGAATATACCACTCAAAACAAGGTTTGTTCCGAACCGAAACCAATACTAATTCCCAAGGGTTTCATTAGATCGTTCCACGATCTCGTCTCACTATCGTTTGGATCGTACAACTTAGTTTGGAATCATACACATATTTTAGGTGTCCCACCAATATATGCATTTCAGCCAAGCTCAGTTGTAAGATATCGGAACAACGCAAACATGTGACTCTTATTCTCAATAGCTTGCCATCTCGTATTCTCGATCGAACTTAGCTCTGTTACTTGTTCTCGCAATTTTAGCGCACATGCATATTGATACATACGCGATTCTTCAACAAAAGTTAAGGCACACGATGCGATTCAAAAATCACATTTCTTACTTTGTATGTTTCATCGGGACTATCAATTTTGCGCGTCGCGTCAAGCCGTCGCACATCCGATCACAACGAGTCTCCGCAACGCCTTGCATTTGAAATTGTCACCCAACTATTTCCGAAGTCTTGCTATGCAACTTTAAATTGACATTGCTCAAAGGCCACAATCTATCCGACATAAAAGTTTATATCAAGGCGACGGTGCTCAAGGCAATGATCGCCTTAGCACGAAGGTCCTTACGACGCATCTTACATTCACTTTCCTAACGAGTAGGAATTCACTAGCCAAATTCCCAACTTATCTATCTCGCAACATCGAATGTAAATTTCGATTCACGCAAGCTCAATTGCAAGGTGAATCCGAATCTAACGACATGACTCGTAAGTCATTCCCTTATCGTTCCCTCTCGTGCATAGCATGTTTCTCGCAATCGTCTATTTTTATCGTCAATATGCACCGTGTTATATTTGTTATCGGTGCAATCTCATATGCGATATCGTATGGGTCATCTTACGGTCTGCAGCATTCAATTTGATTTGGCGGTCAAGTCTTCTAGGGTCAGCTGCCCCGAAGCTACGCTCGATAATTGTGGATCATCACCGAAGGACAGTTTACTACGAACCATGCTATATCTTATTTCGGAGCCAAATCACGTTCCGACGATTCTATGCGACTACCCAATTTCGGACAAACCATTTCTATCGGCGCAACTGATGCGCAACTATCCTCCGAGTCAAGTAATGTATTGCCGTCGATGATTCGACAATTTACGAAACATCTACTCGTATCAAGTTCGAGTCTATCTTATTCACGGGTCGACACACGAGATGCTATACGCATCGAGCAATCGTCGATGACTTATAGTCTCGTCTTGATTAATCACAAAATTTATGATCAACCAAATTCGTTCATTCTCGTATCGTTACTTACAAAATTTTGATAGCGCAAGGCGTACTCCATTTTGTATTCCCACATCGTGCTTACGTTTCCTTGCATATCGATCTTGATAGTTCATATCAATTTCGATAGCAAGTGGGTCGACTTCGAATCCGTTTCAACATCAACTTAACTCGCATCGCATACATCCAAGTTCGCAACAAACTTTTCTATACGCATCTACTCGTTCTTCGATTTGCCGCAACCCACTATACTTTGATCGCGTAACCGAGTTACCAATTATCCAACATCGAACCCTCGAGTTATACGATCACGCCCTCTAAGTTTCGCGTGTTTTTCAGTCGTACTCAAATGAGTGTCGCCGTAACGTAACCAACTATTTCTTAGGCACGATTACTCACATCAACCAACTCTTCACCGAAGTCGTACATCATGCGATTCGATTACAATTCTCATCGCCTAACATTTCTATCGAAATCGCAAGTCGTGCGATTCGATTCGTCTCGCCCAACATTTATACCGAGATCGCAAGTCGTGCGACTCATTTGTAAGCTCGAGTATTCCTTTCCCGTCGATCCGATTATTGCGTCAAGGCATAATCGTTTCGCTAGTCTCGGTCGTCCGACTAACTTATAACTTTCGTCCGACGTATCGTTCATCGATACAAGTCTCGCCTTATCGTCCCAACCGATTTTCGAAGAACACTTGCATCAACATATCGCCATACAAATTTTTAATCGAGTCTCGGTACTCCCCCATCCGTTGCGGACAATTCTTCCGCAATTCTCACAACACGTCGATGAAATTTATCGCACAATTGCTATACCATATACCACTCGAAATCGAGTCATTCATCGCCTACGTGGTATGGCATATACCACTCGGAATCAAGCCATTTCCCTCGTACTATACTCAGTATTACCCGACAATCTCTTCCGACTCACGATTTCTGTAGTGATCGTGCTTGATCACAACCATAACTTTGATTCTATCAAAATCCGACACAACTCGGTCAATGTTCTCGCTTGCCAACATAAGTTTGGTGTGCAACCGAACGATTCGTTCTATCGATTTACTATTTCAATTCTTTCCCTACGTTGCATCTCGTGCAACAATTTATTTAGATACGCATTGCACCCCGTGCAACAAATTTCACTTCCGATACGCGTTGCACATCGTGCTACGATTTATTTTCGACACTTTTATTTCACTTTATACGACGATTTATTTTCAATTTCCTTTGTACTTCGTGCAACGATTAATTTGATATGCGTTGCACCACGTGCAATAATTTTACTTTCCAATACGCGTTGCACATCGTGCAACGATCATTTCCGACATTTACCGCACCTCGTGCAACGAATCACTCTCGACTTTCCAAGTCAATGCACAATCTGTTTTAACACATTCGGTATTGGCTTATCACTTCTCACTTTCATTTTAACGCATATAAACCATTACACGTTGCACTTCGTGCATCATTTTATTTCTCATTCAACATGTTACATTGCGACAACATCTCAAATCGTATTTCACAATTTGTTGCGCTTGTAGCAACTAACATTTTACGGCTTGTTTGCATTCAATGCAATATATCCTTCGCGACTTTCTTAGCAAACATCATAAAATTTCCAAAACACATGCGGCAAAATTTTATGATTTGTATTAGACTTATTGTATGGAACATCCAGTGCGGCATCGAGTAGAGTCAAGAGTGGTATCAAGTGGTGGTGGGCAACTTTTAGAATTGTAATGAAGCGAGCGTCCAGAGGAAATTGAGCCTAGAGCTCTGATACCAATTTGTCACGCCCCGACCCGGAATCACCCGAATCATCGTCCTCGTAGGGGGCGTGATGCCGTACGAGCCTGGAGTTGCGCTCGTGCGAGGCAAGATGACAAGTTCTCAAATGGTTATCTTTTGATTCGATATTTAACAACAAAAGGAAACAGAGTATACGAAACAAATTCTCTTTATTGATATCCAAAACAGAGATTACAAAGGCTTTTGATAGCCTAACAATACATGCCAGATTGGCTACAACACTCAGGTTCTCTCTTGCCCACAAAGGATTTCACAGTTCCATACATCATGCCTTCTATATCTCGGCCGCATCAATCCAGCTGCGTAGTCCGAGCGTCAATACGATAGCACGCTTTAATGCGCTTTGTCATTCCAAGCCTTAACACGTTCAAGCAACGCTTCGCCGCGAGCAATCCATTCCCTGTACCCTGCATGAAGCTGGTGGGGGATCAGTACGTTCGTCCTCGCATGTACTGAAGCAAAGATCATCTTTCCAAACGACATTTTAATATTTATGTTGAATCATGCAACTTAGCTTATGATCTTGCTATGTTCTACTAAGGGTCAATTTCATGGCATATTTGAAAGCGTAATGCATGTTATCACAGCAGCATGTTTATCGAATTGAATAGGCAAGCAAACAAGCAATCTCGTGTTTAATTCGTGGCACGACTTCTTACCAAGTCGACGCACTCATCCTTGCACCGACGCAAGGTGAATACGCCGCATTCCTTCCCTGTCATGTTCTATGCGGGATGTATCTGCGCCTACACTTTCAACCCATCGTTCCTTAACTATATGAAGGTCGTGGGCGTATCCGCGCCGAAATGGACTAAAGGAGTTTCTCTTTTTATCTTTCCTTACTTTCTTTTCTCTCCTTCTTTTCTCTCTCGTGTTTGGGTAGCCCGGCGTTTCACGGGTTGGGTTGCTATCCCAACAACCGAAACTTACCGCGTGCCTACCATCATTTGCGGCTTCTTCCATTTACGACCGAGTGCTAATCGGACTTCGCAAATGTGCGCCTATCAAAGATTATCATCCCTCCTAGGCCGAACGGTCCCGGCGCCCCGGTGCGCCCGTTCGGAGGGAACGTTCCGTGCACAGAAGATATCATCGCAATTATCTCAAGTCCATTCCATTTGACCATGCAACGCCCTATCATTCAAACAACCAAGCATGGCCTTGAGTCCAAGACTCAGACTTTATCATCTCGCGTCTCTTTTGTTAACTTTCTGTATTCTTACATTTCATACTTCATTTCAATGATTCAATGGCATCGTGCCTCAACTCAATGCTCGTCAACCGAACGACCCGAAGGTCTAAAACACCTTTCGAGGTACCATGTCATATCCGACAGTTCCGCCACATTCATGCCACAACTGTATTTTCTCGCAACGAAGCCATCTTTTATTATCTCGTGCACGTAGGCACGTTTCGACCGTATTCCGATGTTCTATAACTTAGCATTCAATGTTCGGGCTTGCGCGCTAGGGCGCTCGCCTATTGTCTTTCAATGTTCTAGCCATTCTAACTCATGCGCAAGGCACGGTTTGGTTCGTGCACTAAGGCACTCGCCGAGTACAGTTATCCCATGTTCTTACGGCTTGCGCACCGAGGCGCTCACCTTAGTGATATCTAATGTCCCATAGCGACTCGTGCATATGATGCACGTTTCATTTCAATTGTTCTAACTTAGTGTTCGACTCACACTATGATTTATCTTCGATCGGACCACGCCCGTGGCGTCGATAGGTTAACTTAGCATACAATGATATATTTGACTTATCGAATGAAGGAGTAAAAAAAAGTCAATCCTCCCACCTTGAGTCGATACGCCTTCGTCGTTTCGCCGAGCCGATACGGCTCGATTCCCTAACTTTGTTGCACGGCCACTCTCCTGACTTAGCCATTCGAGCACTTCGTGCTTCATTGAGTTATACGTCCGATTTGCCTTAGCGTGCCCAAGTCTTAGCCCGTCGTAAGGCGACGATTTGATTTCGCGGACCCCTTACTAAATATTGCAAAAGATTGACCTCTAATATTTTCCCGTCAAAGTATAACCTGCACACGAAACCAACTAAAATCAATACTTGCATCGATTCGGACTTACGCCATGGTCGATTCGATTTCTTAGAATCTTCGAGCCGATTCAACGCACTCATCCTTCGGGGCAACGCGGCGCTTCGCATCGAATCAACCCGATGGATTCTTTCGGGGCAAGGCAACTCTTCGTATCAACTTTGTTTGATGCATTGCTCGGGACAACGTAACTCTCGTATCGCTTTGCATCGATACATTTCCTTGGGTCAACGCGACTCTTCGAGTCAACGCTTTGTATGTATATTGATTGGTTTCTGAATTCTGAACCCATGAGAATTGGGCATGACTGTGATTTCTCTCGTCTTAATAATAAGATATACACACATGAATCTCAGGATGGACCCAGGTCCAAAGCCTACAGAATAATATTCAACAATATAATAATAAGCACGGAAGCAAGAATCATACGTGATGAAAGAAACCACATTTGACAAGTGATGAAAGAAACCACGTTGACAAAGGAATCAAGAAAAGTAGTTAGCAATCAAGCTCGGACACACCATGTGTGAAAAGAAATTGATCAGAGAATTAAGAGAACTGTTCAGTTTCCCATTCTAGCTCAGACTGGCCATCCTCAAGCTTATCAGTTTTTTTTGTTAGTCGTACATTCATATATGAACGATAACATATATGACTGCGAAACTTTGTCAATTCTCTTTATCATCCATAAAGGAGCATGAATAGAACGAAAACATATATGAAAGCCTTATTTTATACAAATAGAACCTCATTTTGTAGTTACATATTTTTCCAATACACATGGAAGCATATTTCCAGTAGCCTTACTTTTGTGGAAACTCTCTAGGCCTCAAGGTGACCAAATACTATTCACTGAGATTCTCTGGAAACTCTCTAGGCAAGGAAACACGGGCACTCTGAAATAGGGGTCGTCTCTGTATTGTATAGTGTAAGATAAGTATTGAACATAGAACAGAGCCTAAAATACATTATGACACGCCAAAATATATACAATCTAAGATGTCATATTTGTGTCACTTAACATGGCCTCAAGGTGACTCTGCTTCTGACATTCCCTAACCATGGGGCAATGTTGGCTCCCACTTTGCACAAACATAAACATTTATCAATTTTTCCAGATGGTTAGTTGGATCTTTTTAAGTCCTAGATTCATTTGCAATTATATCTCTCCTCGTCATCGAGGGTCTCCCCTACAAGGAAATTGCGACTCGGTCGTTGCTAACACGATATGACAGGATACAAACATGATAAGGTGCAAGGAAACAAATACGCACGGCACAGACACTACACCAACTTTAGAGTATCCTAATCTATTTTGGAGCGTCTTTGATAAGTGTATGTTCAATGAAGAACAATAGATTAAATGAGTTACCACACAGTTTGATATTACACATAAGAAGAAATTATGTAAATAAAAAATAAACATCAATTCATCTTCCTAAGTTTTTATTTCAATAATTCATCCTCTCACATAACAAAGGATATGCAAAATAATAATGCAAACGCAGCGATAAGTGATCATTTCTTGAAAATGACACCATTGCTCGTCTAAATTTAACCTTCATAAAATCGGATAACCAACATTTGTCTAGTTTTTAGATTTTATTTCTCCTATGATGGTCTGAATTTCCTTCTGCTTGCTGATTTTATCGAGTCAGCCTTTGATTTCCTATGGTGGTCTACAAAATTTATAACAGATAAGTATATCGCACATTGTTGGTGGAACTCTTAGCCAGTGGCACCAAAATATCACAAAAAATAAATAAATAAAACCAACGACGAACAATAATTTCTTGATCATGAAAAGAATAAAATAGATCATAAAAAGAAGAAAGTACCTTCGGATATCCTTACCTCTTCGACGATGCTGGAGGTGTGGTGGAGGTAATCAAATCGAATACTAACATAAGAAAAATTGATATTGTAAGGGAGAATGAGAGAGCAAAAAATTCACAAACCCTAATCAAACCATAATCAAATCAAAATAAAACCCTAATAAAGCCCGAAATCGAGATTATGAGGGAGAAAAAAAGCCGTACCTTCAACTCTCTGTCGCGACGGAGAGGAAGTACAACGAGATGTCTTTGCAGGCGATTTTATTAGGGTTTTACAGAAACCCTAATAAAAAGGGGCCGAGGGTTTCTCGAGCGAGGGAGGGGGTCCTCGATCTGGAGAGAAAGAGATTGGAGATGAAGGAAGTGGTTTTTCGGGAGAGGGAGGTAGGTTTTACTCAAAAAATCGTAGGAGGGAACAATGAAAAAGTGTACGGGAAATTTTGGGTTGGAAATTTTCACCTGTGTTATTTCCCACAGTTTTTAGTGTCACATGCACATAAAAAATATTTAAATCACAAAATTGGAATTTTCATAACACTTAATTATTAATTGTCACGGTTATAAATGTTATTAGTCTATGACGGTTTTCACCGTTACTAATGAAAAAAAATATGTGTGACAAATAACATGTTTTGGTGTAGTGTATATATATATATATATATATATATATATATATATATATATATATATATATATACATATATATATTTATATATATATATATATATATATACATATATATATATATATATATATATATATATATATATATATACAAAAAAAAAATACATATATATATGTATATAAAATATGTAAATACATATATATATATATATTTTTTTTATGTAAATACATATATATATATATTTTTTTTTTTTTTTTTTTTTTTTCATATATATATATATATATATATATATATATATATATATATATATATATATATATATATATATATATATAAATATATATATATATATATATATATATATATATATATACACACATATATATATATACATATTTTCTATATATATATATATATATATATATATATATATATATATATATATATATATATATATATATAAAATATATATATGTATACATATATAGATATATGTGTATATATACAAGCACGTTCAATATTATCTCAGCGTGGCAGCATATTTGTCCATATATGTATAGAAAATATGTATATACATATATATATATATATATATATATATATATATATATATATATATATATATATATATATTCTATACATATATGGACAAATATGCTGCCACGCTGAGATAATATTGAACGTGCTTGTAGATGAGAGAGACCAATGCCAACTCTGATTGCCATCGATAATTTAGGATATAATGAATCTATTACCTTTATCCCTCCCCTAAAGAATTCTCTTCCAAATATTAGAGGCTTGCGTATTCGGATTTACCAGATCGAGTTGCTCATGAAAGCAGTATTTAGTTCGTAAGAACTTAGTCCATAGACTATCTTGTGTTTTGAGCTTCTACCATAACTTAGTTGTAAAAGCATCCAATATTTCCTCTAGACTTCTCACCCCTAATCCAGCCTCCTCATACGGCCTAGCCATAGATTTCCAACCGATCCATGAGTGCTAATCCACTCTATCTCGCATTCTCCCAAAAAATTAAGAAAATATTGCTTCAAGCTGTTTGAGGACACTGACTGGTGGTTTGTAAGCCGCCAAAGTATATATAGGAATTAAAGTTAAGACTAATTTGAGTATCAGTTTGCCACCGTAAGATAGTAGCCTTTGTTGCTATCCTTTGATTATATTGCGAACTTTAGTAACAAGTTCCTCATACATGCCTGTATTTTGTTTACCTGCCATCAAGGGGCATCCCATATACGTAAATGGTGGCGAGCTAATACCAGTGAGAGTTTATAGCTAAGAATCCCTATCTACTGGAAAGGATGAATGGACATAGATGGATGATTCTGTAATATTAATCTTTTGCCTAGAAGCCACCTCATATCTTTGTAGAACCCTAGTTAAGTGCTGCATTGATCTAATATCTTCCGAAGCAAAAATGAGGATGACATCTACATATGCCAAATGTGTGATCGTAGGGCATCCACTAGGAGAATAGATCGTGTGAAAACGAAGGCTTCAACACAAGCTTGTTGAGCTGTCTTGATAAAACTTCAGCGGCTATAACGAATAAGGTAGGCGACAGTGGATCACCCTATCAAACCCCCGTAAAAGCTTTGAAGAACCCCGAAAAGATGCCATTCACTATGGTAGAGAACCAAACATTACTTAGTAACCTGAATATGATGTTAATCCATGTTTTATTAAACCTAAATTTCTCCATAACTTGCATGAGAAAGCTCTAATCTAACCAATCATATGCTTTCAACACGTCAAGCTTTATAGCTATGTTCCCCCTCTATACTTTTTCTTCATCATGCACATCATTTCTTGTACCAGAATGATGTTATTCACTATTTCACATCCCTTGATGAATCCACTTTGTTCTTCAGAAATGATCTTCGGGAGTATCGGGGCGAGCCTTCTAGCAAGCAATTTAGAAATAATTTTGTTCACCACTGAGCACAAACTGATCGGTCTAAAGTCGACCATATGAGTCGGATTCTTTTTTTAGAATGAGCACTAATGATGTGCTGGTGATCGACTTAGGCAGAGGAAACCTATCCATAAATAATGAAACAACAACAAGCAAGTCAGTAGCAATTGTTCCCCAGCAAGATAAGAAGAATTGAGGAGTAAATCTGTCTTGACCCTTAGCACTGTTTGTATCTAAGCTTTTAACGACATTAAGCAATTCTTCCATATAAGGAATTACAGTAAGCATGTTGTTGTCTTCAGGCGAGACTAACTGAGGAATAACCTCCAGTAGATCTTCGTCTTCTACTATGGTCATGTACTGATATAGATTCTCATAATACGTATTTGCAATCTCTTAAATATCAGTAAGAGAGTCTTTAGGTCTACTATCTTCCCAATGAGAGAATGTATCCGAAGTTTTCATTGCTTACTATTAACACATTCATGAAAATATGCAGTATTTTTGTCACCCTCTAAGTCCCATATTAAACTAGCTTTCTGCCTCCAGTATGATTCCTCATAATGAACCCTACGTTTAAGATTAGCACTGGCTTTATCAAGTATAATCTTTTCTGAAGAGAATTATCTGCCTCTAAGTTTATTTCAGCCGCTAAAACCTATCCTCAGCCTTTTTGACTTCCGAAAAAAGGTTATCGAATGTTTGATGACTCCAACCGGATAGTGCCTTTCTGCACCCGATCATTCTTAGCCCTAATCTGACCAATCCATTAGGGTGGGAAACAGACGACCATGTCGATTCGACCAATGAGTGAAATTCAGGCTGATTCATCCAAAAAGAGAGAAGCGAAAATGCTTAGGACCCCTATTATGGTTGTTACGAAAATAGAGCAAAAGTGGGGCATAATCTAATTCTGTTCTGCTGAGATGTTCAACCATCGACTATAGGGCTATAGCAAGCCATTTATCCTCAAGTAAAACTCTATCCGACCTAGAGCCATGGCCCTCCCCTTTAATGGATTTAAACCAAGCGAAGCAACTTCCTGTAAATGGAATACCGCTCGATCCCGCTATAATCTGGAAGTTAACGAAGTCCTGCATAGAGGCTGGGCTGGGGGAAGCCCTCCAACTTTCTCCTCCTCCGTAGTAACAGCATTAGAATTGCCATACAACCCATGGCAACTTATGTTGACGCTGAACAAATAGTAATCGATTCCATAGCTCACGCATGCCTTCCTTCTTGTTATGACCATGTACAAAGGAGAACATTACCTCTTCAGGCAGTATATCAGTGCTATATGAGATAGTGATTGCCTGATCAAAAGAGTCAAGTAACAACATAGTACTACCTACTTTTGACATAACCCATATATTCCCTCTATTATTGGCGACAGACATTCCAAAACCAAGCTTCAGCTGATAATTTAACAGTTGAGGCTTAAAGAATTTGTTCTCAATAATAACCAATAATTGAATTTTGTTTGTGCGACGTAAACTTTTGATTCTTTTGATGGTCATCTTCTTAGCCACCCCTTAACATTCCATATCAATGTATTAAACATTAGGGGTTGAGGAAGTACCAGTTGATCTAGGTTTTCCCGTAGGCCATGTGACACGGTCGGTTGGCTCTGGAACTTTTTTTTTCTGATGCTTGTTCTCTATAGTACCAATGGCGAGTGTCGCCTCTCTATTTGCTGCCACTTCCACCTCGTCAGCCTAGGTCGAGATGGTAGTGTTGATCTCTCATTCTTCTAGGTTATGATGCTCGCCTTTCAAATAGTCGTCAATATTGGTGTCTTTCGCATCTCCACTATCACTGTCATTTGTATTTCTCTCTTCTACTGCCTCCTCCATATGACATTCCTTATACGTAGTAGGCAGCTCCACTTCAGCTCTTTAAGTATTACCCAGTGAGTTTTCAGCCATGCCTACTTGCAGCACAGGGCCAGTAGCAAGCTTAATACCTACCAGGTCCAAGCCCGTGGAGTTAAGTTGTTGTTCTTCTGCGTTAAGAGTGATAAGACCCTGAGGGTCTTTATCCATAACCGGAGCTGCTAAAGTATCATGTCCAATCATATAAGAAGTGCCCCCAACTTCTTGATGAAGAGTGTGAGTCACGTGGGTTGCAGAAGAATTAATCTCCTTAGTTGCCACAGGTGCGTCTATAATAGGTTCTTTGCCTTTCTGCTGCTTTATCACTTTGCATGATTCTGATAAGTGTCCTTGATGACGGCAGTGTGAGCAGTACATAGTGGTAGATTCGTATTGAATGAATTTCCAGAAGATTCGCCCTCTCGACAAGTTTATTATGATACATTATTGGAGGGGTTTTAGATACGTCTACTTCAATAAACACATGGGCCATTCTAGGGCGAGATAAATCAAAAGTAGCCTTGTTGATTTTTAGTAGAGTGCCAATAGTCGAAGCGATAGCAAATAACGCTTCTTTAGCATATAAATTATGAGGTAGATCAGGTAGATTAACCCAGGTGGGGATTCATATGATGGGTGGAAATCAGGGTCCCACTTGAAGATTCTCATGGGAGCCCTAGCAATGTACCATGTATCTTTAGATCTGAGTCGAAGGAAGTCAGCTTCTTGGAGGGACGTATGAGTATATGTTTAGCATCGATGAGGCCAGCTTTAATAGATCCTACAAATTCAAATCCTGAAAGTGCTTTGTGAATTAAATCGATAGACGGTCGTGCATGCAAAAACTTTCCAACAAAGGCATACTTTAGAGGACTAATCAATGAGTGTTCTTCTTCCTGAGAAAAGAAAACTGTAGGGGCTACTTGAAGATGGAAAAGATTATAGCGGGAAGGGCTGGGTCAGCCATGATCTGGCCACCCACGACCTCCGCAAAAGACTTCGACATGAAACCTAGACAACAAAAAAACCAAAGCAATGGGGTAGGTGCCGTCTAAGTGGTATTGGCGACCCTAAGGAGGAGACGGCGGCGCCGGGCCTATAGCCACGCGGTGTCGGAGAATATTTGGAAGCGCCTATGGTTTCAGAGTCGCACGAAAGCGGTCGCCAGAATATATATATATATATATATATATATATATATATATATATATATATATATATAAAAAAAAAAATATATATATATATATATATATATATATATATATAAAACGAGTGATATTATTAGAAGCGAGTCCCAACTCAGGAGGTGAAAGCGGCCGTTAGGCAAACCTTCATCCAAAATGATATAGGGCCAGAAATAACCAAAAAAATACCCACTATCCCCAAAAACAAACAACAAAACCTTCGCCCAGAAAGAAGGAAGGATCGAAAATCCAAAAGATTGTCAAAAACTAAAAAAGAACCCACATCTACACAACTAATAACCTGTCCAACGCAGCTTTGGTCTGAATTTTACTGCACAGCGATGCCTTTCCGACTTGCCGTTTGATCTTCAATGTAAGTTAAGATACGCTGAAGCCAGAGCTCTCATATTTGATCTTGTTTCTATTCATCCAAAGGACCCAAATTGAGGGTAGAAAAATGAGTTAATTGGCAATATTGTCGGGGCCCTCGTCCTATACCTGAAATTTATTGATCAATCCGCCTTCTAACACGTTCCTCCTCTGGCATTGATAGCGCAGACATGCCCAAACCCTCCCCGCCTATTCGTCTTCCGCGAGAACGTGGTCGATCGTTTCCATCTGAGGGTACATGCAGCAGTTGCATTTGGATGCGGTAGAGAAGCGAAGGAGGGAGAGAACCTCATCAATAGGGATTTTATGTTTGAAGGCCCGCCAGCAAAGGATCAACCACTTCAGAGGAATCGCGTTCGATCAGAGTTTGCTAAGAATTGGGTCGATTACCGCGATCGGACGGTAGCTCTCCCTCACGGACATCGTGGTGAACGTCGCACCCGTGCCCGGTCTCCAGGTCCAGACGTCGGCCTCATCGCTGATCAAGGCCCTCGAGCGCCTCACTGCCTCGACCTCCCGGTTGCCCCCCATGGATTATATCAAGGCAAAGTCCCAGCCCTCTCCTACTTGCCAGAGGTCGGAGACCAGGGTGTCATTGGGGGAATAGCAGCGCTTCTGAAAGCACCGACGCCCGTCCAATTCTCTTGCTTCGCGTTGATGTTACTGCGGCCGACCACACAGCCAATCAGGGGTTTCCCGATTGACCTGTCGCGGAGGAGACGTCACCAAATCAGAGCCGCGAGGCTGTTAGCCTGGGCCAATAAGGGGTGAATGTAGGGGAAGTACCTGGATTTAAAGTAATTCGACCGTATAGAACGTTTGACCCAAATTTTCCACCAGAGCTTTACTGTGAAGGCATCTAACATTTTAGAAATTCTGCTGATGCCCAGACCTCTTTCTGCCATCGATTTAGTGAAAATTGTAGTGCCCCGTCCCTACATTATGCTCCGTTCTCCGTCCACAGGGTGCGCGAGAAAAGAACACTGTCGCTATCGACTCGATCGAGACTGATAGGTCAGGATCGATCGAATCGATCGACCGTGAATGGTTGAATTAAGATCCATTCCCCGTTATGGAATGGGTTCTTCGGAACCAAGTCCCATATTCAGCGGGTTGCGCCTCAAGGATTGACTCTGCGGCTGAGTCGGAAGAGACCTCCCGTTGCTCTGCTTTTCACGCCGTTTGCGTTGGTTTTGGCTTTGTTTTCTGAATGCATTTTCGTGAATGGTTTCGATGGTTTTCATGGCTTGTATTTCGAACTTGCATTTCCTATCAAAATTCTTAAATAATGCTGTGTTCTAATCGGTTGCTTGTGCGATTTCAGGTAATTGTGTAGGCGACGTCTAGCGTGACCAACAAGTTCTCTCGTCTGAAGTAAACTCATGGTGAGTGGCTGACCCTTCTCTTCTCGACCCCTTCCTAGGTAAATCAATAATGTTGTTGCGAATGAAAGAATAAATGCAAAGGCACGGACACGGTAAAAAGATTGAGTTTTCAAAGAGAATGTAGGCTATGTCTTAATAATTAAAAGAAAATTGGTCTTTGCACGGTTATGGACAACTTGTCGACGACGTCGAGTTTCCCCGTACGGTAACCCGGGGCCACGGGACCGTGGCGGCCAAGGAAGGAAACATTTACATAAGCTGTGCTGGGCACGATGTTAGGCGACGACTTACAGCGGGGCTCGCTACTCGCACTGAAAGGGCCTCGTCTAATAAAAGCTAAAGGAGTCCGCGATAGCTCTGGGAGCCAGTGACCAACCACACGAAATATTGTACTTGATATGAGAATAATAACAATTGACAGGGAAGAACATGGTAAGTATCATGAGGTGCGGCACGGTCCGCCGTAGGTAATTTGTAACGTATTTTATATTATCCTTGTCATATGCTTGTTTGAAATTCATTAGGATGATTGGAAACATTCATAAACTAAGTCATGTAAACTCTTCAACCAAATGAGAGCTTGGAACTTAAATAGCCACGCACCAGTACAAAGTGTAATGTACTGATCTTCGCTCTCCACGCAGGTACCCCGAACCACGAAGGGCGTGCCACTTAAAGCTCAAGGCGACGTGAACCCTTTTGAAGCCTCGTCCGCGTGTTGAAGGCTTATGTTCTGAAATCCTTTTGAAGACTCCGCACTCAGTACCAAAGAAGAAAAATGACGACTCAACTTCCTTCGATAGCAGGTGGAAATGTGTAATGTTTTTTGTTTATAAAAAGGGATGTAATGTATGGAACGACTATCTCATCAGCGTTCTATTTCAAATGTGTCAATCAATTTCTCTGCGTACTCTAACTTGATGTTGTGTTTCGGATAACCTTGTGACTATGCCTTGTGCGATCGCAACTTAGGTTCATACGACATCACGCCCGGGGGACGACTATCGATTCTACGGAATCGGGGCGTGACATAATGGTATCAAAGCACGGCTTTACATCCTTTGGCCTCGCGTCTAGAGTTTCAAACCTTTGACATCGCATTGATGAGATAAGTTGTTCCAGACAAAGAGTCCATAATAATTTGTGACTGATGCGTTTGCCTTCGTATTACAGAAGTGCCGGAACCCACGGCCGAGCAAGAGCAGAGCGCTTCTAGCGGCTCTAGTAGTTCAGATCGTTCACGGGCCGGACCCTCTAACAGTACCATCGAAAGGATGCTACGCATGATGGAGGCGCAGTGGAACCAGACCGAGACGCGACAACAACAGACAGAGGCACGACAGGCCTAGTTCGAAGCTCGCTTCGACGCACAAGCTAAACTTCAACAAAAATAGCTGGACATCCTGCAACAGATCGTCCAGAAAATCGTAGCCAACAAAAATTCTGTGACTGCGCCTACCGTCACTGCACCTACTGCCACTGTGTCGACGATCCAATCCATTGAAGTCGACACGGAGGAGCCTGAGCGTCAACCGGCGGTACCGAAAAAGTATATTAAAAGTGTTAGAATTCAAGAAAGTGTGCCGCACTTCCTTCAGCGGCACCGAAGGCCCTTTTATGGCAATCGACTACTTGGAAGAGCTGGAAGATCACTTCAAGCTCCTCGGCATTGAAGAATCAAAGCAAGTCGCATGTGCACAACTTTAGCTACGGTTGAACACGCACAACTGGTGGGCCGTGCATAAGCGAGCAATCCGACGCGACAACAACACAGTACCGATCTCTTGGGCCACATTCCGTAAAGCTTTTGAAGTCGAGTACCTTCCGTCAGCCATTCGTCAAGCGAAGGAAAATGAGTTCATGCAGTCGAAGCAAGGGAACCGGACAGTAGAACAGTATGTCGCAAAATTCAACAAGCTGTCCAAATTTGCTAGTGTGTTTCTGCCTACAAAGGAGTGTCATGTGCGACGGTTCAAAGACGGTCTACGACACTCTATCGGTACGCATGTCGGGGTCCCGGAGAACAAGACCACGGGCGAGGCTCTGAATCACGCTCTCCGCCTTGAGAGCCTGTATCATTCCGGTGCTAACGACGTTGTGCGCCACTCCAATCACAAACGTCCTAGCTGTACGAAAGGCAACAATTACGCGTCAAAGTGTCCAAATAACGGCGGCTATAAGGGTCAAAATTTGTTACCTCGTTGCACCAAATGCAATCACCTTGAGCACGAGGCCAACAACTGCTTCAGCTTCAGAGGGGATTTCTATGTTTACGGACAAAAGGGCCACCTCGCTCGAGATTGCACGAACCCTAGACCGACTCGCAATGCCCCACCATAACAAAACTGTCAAAAGAATCGAGGACAGGTGCCCCGACCTCCTTAGCCCGCTCAACCCAACAACTAAGACCGGCGTCCAAATGCTCAAGGACGCGTCTATGCCATGACTCAAGATGAGGCATTCGCCTCCGACATTGTTGTGACAGGTATATTGAATTTCAATAATGTACCTACTCGTGTGTTATTTGATTCAGGCGCTTCACATACTTTCATATCGAAGGACTTCGCCCCCGAGCACAAATTTCTTATAATGTTGTTAGACCTCGACCTTAGCGTAAGTATGCCTTCGGGCATGCCACTACTCACAAACTTAGCCTGCAGGGGAGAAACCATATATATTGGGGGTCTAAAGATCGGTCTTGATGCGATAGTTCTAGATATAAAGGACATCGACATCATACTGGGTACGGATTGGCTCGATCCTTACAACGCTACCATCGACTGCGCAGGAAAGAAGGTCACCTTATGCATACCTGGAGTACCCAAATTCTGCTATTCGTGTGGTGAAGCATCGTCGACCTGCATGGTGATCTCGACAATTTCGGTTCGAAAGCTGCTGTATTCCGGATGCGAAGGCTACTTGGCATCCGTTCGTGACATGAGACAGGATGGTGCAAATACGGATCAGACCGACATTGTGGCAGAATTCCCAGACGTGTTCCCGGACGAGCTATCCGGCATGTCGCCCGATCGAGAAATAGAGTTCATTATCGATACATTCCTGATACCCAGCCGATCTCGAAAGCTCCATATAGAATGGCCCCTGCATAATTGAAAGAACTAAAGGAACAACTACAGGAATTACTTGACAAAGGGTTCATCCGTCCGAGTGTCTCGTCGTAGGGTGCGCCCGTGCTATTTGTGAAGAAGAAGGATGGATCGATGCGGCTCTGCATCGACTATTGGGAATTGAATAAAGCCACCATCTGGAACAAATACCCCTTGCCCCGTATCGACGACTTGTTCGACCAGCTCGAAGGTTTAACGGTGTTTTCGAAGATTGATCTGCGATCGGGTTATCACCAACTCAAAGTCAAGCCAGATGACGTGCCGAAGTCAGCCTTTCGTACTCGTTACGGCCACTATGAGTTCTTGGTAATGCCGTTCGGTCTGACAAACGCCCCTGCCGTCTTCATGGATCTAATGAATCGGGTGTTCCATCCGTTCGTTGACAAGTTCGTAGTAGTCTTCATCGACGACATCCTCGTCTACTCGAGGGATCGAGCGCAACATGCAGAGCACCTGCGGACGGTACTGTAAACCCTTCGAAAGAATCAGTTGTATGTGAAGATGAGCAAGTACAAATTTTGGCTGGACAGCGTCTCATTTCTTGGGCACATCATCTCCGCCGCAGGCATCGCAGTCGATCCGAAAAAAGTTGAGGCAGTTGCTGATTGGAGACGGCCCACATCAGTTAGCGAAATTCGAAGCTTCCTAGGTTTGGCGGGATACTACCGATGCTTCGTGAAGGACTTCGCGAAGATTGCATCGCCGTTGACTCGCCTCACCCAGAAAGGAGTCGCGTTCGAGTGGTCAGACGACTATGAAGCTTCCTTCCAAGAGCTCAAACAACGGCTCATTTCGGCCCCGAAGGGACGGAGGGATTTCAAATCATCAGCGATGCTTCTAGCTAGGACTTGGGGTGTGTGCTCATGCAGCGGGATAAGGTGATATCTTTTGCTTTCAGGCAGTTGAAGTCGTACGAGAAGAATCCCACGCACGACCTAGAACTAGCGGGAATTGTGTTCGCGTTGAAGCTGTGGCGTCACTATCTCTATGGCGTGGCGTGCAAGATTTATACGGACCACAAAAGCCTCAAGTATCTCTTCACCCAGAAAGAACTGAATTTGCGACAGAGGCGACGGCTCGAACTGATCAAAGACTATGACTTATTAATCGACTACACGCCGGGCAAGGGAAATGTTGTAGCGGATGCGCTGAGCCGGAAGTACTTAGCTTCGTTATGCATCAACGATCAACTTCTGCGTGACTTGGAAGGAATAGGCATCGAACTCCGAGTTCGTTTCAGAGACGTAAAATGTCACGACCAGCACCCGCTTTTCGGATGCAAACTCGTGAGCAAGCCAGCTACGTATCGAGCGGACTCCAGTCTGACTCGAGTACGTATAAGCTATCAAGGTCATGGTATCATATCTAATCTAAACTATATCTCAATCCACAAGAATATATAAAACATGAATGAACAGGTATTGTTCATGGTCTGCAGCCCATTAGCATATTGTTCGATTAGACTCCAAGAATGATATGAGTCTATAAATAAGCAGAGTATATCATGGTATTGAATATAAAGCACGAAAGGATAATAAAGAAATATCACAAGCAAATACCTGTATCATGCATCGCAATCCTCTACCATCCCGCTCTACTAACTAACTCCACGCAGTTGCTAAACCTGAAGAGATTATTAGGTCCTCAGAGGACTAGCAAGATACACAAAACATGCCTATTAATATGACAGTAAATACCATGTAAGAAGGATAAGAACACTGCAAGGAGAACATCTAAGGACGACGAGTCGTGTGGAAATGTAATACTAGACTTGGCTATCAATCAATCAATTAACCCCTATAGCTTGTAGTACAATGCAAGATACTCCCAATCTATAGTATATTTTGACTGTAATATAATGCAAGATACTCCCAGTCAAGATTAGCCAATTCTAGTATCGATCTCCTCTCCTAAAGGATACAAAGTCAAGTAGACTCCTATAAATAGTAGTACAATGCAAGATACTCCCAATTTATAGTGTCGCAAGTCAAGTCAACCAATCAATCAATATATGCTATAGGTCGTAGTACAATGTAAGATACTCCCAATCTATAGCATGTCTCAAGTCAAGTCAATCAAGTGATATCAAGGTAGAAGAATCGGCTATAGGTCGTAGTACAATGTAAGATACTCCCAATCTATAGTATGTCTCATTTGTAGTACAATGCAAGATACTTCCAGTCAAGTCAAGAATAGATACAAAAATTGACAACTCAATCGCAAGGCAAGGTAACATGATAAGGCCAATAATCTAGCAATGTCAAATATCCTATACGTGCACGTAATCTAGAACAAGTAAGTCAATCAAGGATGAATCAATCACAATGTGGAATCATGTGATAATATGAAAAGGAATACAATAAAGGGAGAGAAAACCATGTAAATACTATATACGTTCGGCAAGGTATACTTGCCTGGGGGTTGCACGGAGAACCAACAATGTATTGCCAATCAACAAGTCAGAAAGTCCAAGTCATCACAACTGTCTCTGAAAGCTGAAACAAATTTTACCAACATTCTCAGAATAATCAAATTAGCTAGGATTGCCTGTCCTTAAGTCCAATTCTGAACACAGGGGCAAAATAGAAATTTTGGGCAAAAACGATGTCCGTAGTTGGACCTATTTTGCACCGAAAAGTGTGCCAAATTTAATGGTCTCTAAAGTCGTCAAACTATATGTCTACGGATCCAATTTTCTGATACAAACCCAATCGTATGTCCAAAGTTGGATTCCGACGGGCCTTGCATAAAATCGCACGTTGAATCGGACCGTGGGACCCGCAAAACGACGGTCCAATCAACTGTCTCAGAATTGGACCAAACTTGGCATAGAGGACCAGAAAAATGATACGGTCCTGTTGGCACAAGTTTTGTCACGATCTGACGAGCGTTCACAAAGTAATTGGGAAATTTGCAAAGAGGTCGATACGGTAAATTTTGACGGATACGCATCAAATTCGTCGTGCACACGTAACCAATTTGAATTCCGTCAAAGCCCATACCACCACGAAACCATTACGCACCTTTCGATGCTTTTAGTTCGCGGCCACGTCGCTCGGATTGGTGGGACGTACGTCGTATCGAAGGATTTTTCTAAAAATTAATATTTTGAAATCAGTTTTTCGTCAAAATTGGGAAGAGGATTTCTCGACACTCGGTCGATGAAATCGAATTCCGTAAAAAGGGTTTGGCAGCCCTATAGGTTGTCTAAGACCGTATCAAATTATTTTTCGAAAATTCCAAATATTTAGACCAGGAAATGCCTTCCAATATGGCACTCTGGACAGGATTTGTCCTGTTGTTTTTTTCGAAAAAATAGGTTTCTCCCGATTCCTCTTCGATTTCTCGTCGAATCTCATCCAGTTCAATATAACCTAATTGATAGGGTTTCTAGATGGTTAGGGTGTCTATTTAGCGAACTAAACGGTTCGAGATTTGATCGAACAGGTTCAAAGAAATCATTTGAAGTAGGAACGTACCTCGCAGCGAAACTGCTGTCGTGCGCGCTCTGTTTATGCGCGCCTGGCAGGTGCTCTGGCCGCGCACGGCGGCGACGGATGCTGCCCGACGGTCGGCCGGCGGTGCACGCGAGCGGAGGGAATGGCTCGCGGACTGGGCGGCGTGGTTTAGGGTTTTGGTTGTTGCGTTTCTTCCGATACGTATACTTTTATACTCTCGGTTATGAAACAGTCGGGGGGATGCTTGCGCTCGGGCTGGGCTTCCTCAGCTGTAGGCCGGGTTTGCTCGGGCTGTGGGAGCTAAACAGGGTGGGCCTGGCCTTGGGGCTGTGTTGCGGTTTGTGGGGCTGGTCCAATCTCCTATTAGTATATGTATATTTATATATAAAAATTCCTATATATATCCATATACATATATATGTATATATATTTCCACACATATACCTATATATTTGTATACACATACACATATATATCTATTTTTATATACACGTATATATTATACATTTATATATACACACACATACACATATATATTATATATTTATACAAAAAATATATTATACACACACATACACATATATAAAAAAAATATATACACACACATACACATATATATTATATATTTATATAAACCCATATATCTTGATGATAATAACTAATAATAATAAATAATTTCTATTTAATAACCACAATAAAATAATAATAATAATAATAATAAAATCTAATAAACCAATAATGGTGTATATACCATCAGGCACAGTCTAATAATCTCAAAATGTATAGGGCCTATTTTATACAAACATTGCTGATTATCAACTAATAGTGATATTTATAATATTTAATTAAGAATATTTAGAAAATACTCATTAGATCATTAAAACGGAATATAACACCACAATACCATAATACAACAATATGAACGTCATTGGATGCCCTGCATGGCTACATGGGCTTGGGCTCAGTACGGGTCCAGTCCGGGCTGGTTTGGTACAACCGGGTCTCTTAAACGTCAAATAATATTAATAATGAATAATTAAACTATTTATAATGGTCAGGTCATAACTTAGCCTGGTTTTCCTAATTAGGACATTACTATGGCTCAGTCTTCCCTGGCATGGCTAATACACTAGTCAAGGCACGCCACTGCACTATCCGTGCCATGATTCCTAGTCGTCTGGTACTTCAAAACTCAACCAAGACTAAAATCATCTACCGTAATAATTACCTAAATAATCATTTATAAAATTCTAAAATTGCTATTTAAATCCAATAAATAAATAATAAAAAATAATTTTAAACATTTTCGGGAAGGGGAGCTATAAATCTACCCACCTTAAAAATAATTTCGTCCTCAAAATTCTAATTCATAACTATTCCTAAAAATCAAAGTTTACTATTTCCTTAATCTCCTCAAACTTAATTTCTCCAAAATATTTTATGACCTTCTCTAGTCATTTTAAAACTCTGAATACTTGAGGACTCCTACCCACCTTTGGTCACACTACTCCCTCGAAACACAGGTCGCTAAAACCTTATGGCCTTCTAACTAGTTGCTAACAATTCTACCAGCAGATATCTAGGCATATGGCAACTATAATACCTCATATCTATAAACAACCAAATATTCAATAGTCAAGCAATATTATACAATAACATAGGAATCTCTGATGAATCCTAGACAGCACGATCGTTCATCACCTCAAAATAAAAGGGACGAGAATCAATGGTACGAAAAGCAAGGAAGTATAATCGAGAGCAAATATGGAGTTTTCAAGGACGTAGAGAATTTCTAGGAGAATTTTCAAAGCAGAGTGGATTGAGATTTCTAAGGGTTTGGTCAGTTGTGCAGGCTCGTATCAGTACAGTTACGTAACCGATACGATATGCTCTGAACTGCATGGGCCACCACAAAAACTTGTCACGATCCGTACCCGCTTTTTGGATGCGAACTCGTGAGCAAGCCAGCTACGTATCGAGCGAACTCCAGCCTGACTCGAGTAGGTATAAGTTGTCAAGGTCATGGTATCATATCTAATCTAAATTATATCTTAATCCACAAGAATATATAAAACATGAATGAACATGTATGGTTAATGGTCTGCAGCCCATTAGCATATTGTTCGATTAGACTCCAAGAATGATATGAGTCTATAAATAAGAAGAGTATATCATGGTACTGAATATAAAGCATGAGAGGATAATAAAGAAATATCACAAGCAAATACATGTACCATGCATCGTATTCCTCTACCATCCCGCTCTACTAACTAACTCCACGCAGTCGCTAAACCTGAAGAGATCATCAGGTCCTCAGAGGACTAGCAAGATACATAAAACATGCCTACTAATATGACAGTAAATACCATGTAAGAAGGATAAGAACACTGCAAGAAGAACATCTAAGGACGACGAGTCGTGTGGAAATGTAATACTAGACTTGGCTATCAATCAATCGATTAACCCCTATAGCTTGTAGTATAATACAAGATACTCCCAATCTATAGTAGATTTTGACTGTAATATAATGCAAGGTACTCCCAGTCAAGATTAGCCAATTCTAGTATCGATCTCCTCTCCTAAAGGATACAAAGTCAAGTAGACTCCTATAAATCGTAGTACAATGCAAGATACTCCCAATTTATAGTATCGCAAGTTAAGTCAACCAATCAATCAATATATGCTATAGGTCGTAGTACAATATAAGATACTCCCAATCTATGGCATGTCTCAAGTCAAGTCAATCAAGTGATATCAAGGTAGAAGAATCGGCTATAGGTCGTAGTACAATGTAAGATACTACCAATCTATAGTATGTCTCATCTGTAGTACAATGCAAGATACTTTCAATCAAGATTAGTCAAGTCAAGAACAGATACAGAAACTAACAACTCAATTGCAAGGCAAGGTAACATGATAAGACCAATAATCTAGCAATGTCAAATACCCTATACGTGCACGTAATCTAGAACAAGTAAGACAATCAAGGACGAATCAATCACAATGTGGAATCATATGATAATATGAAAAGGAATACAATAAAGGAAGAGAAAACTATGTAAATACTGTATATGTTCGGCAAGGTATACTTGCCTGGGGGTTGCACGGAGAACCAACAATGTATCGCCAATCAACAAGTCAAAAGGTCCAAGTCATCACAACTGTCTCCGAAAGCTGAAACAAATATTACAACGTTCTCAGAATAGTCAAATTAGCTAAGATTGCCTTTCCTTAAGTCCAATTCTGAATACAGGGGCAAAACGATAATTTCGGGCAAAAACGATGTCTACCGTTGGACCCACTTTGCACCAAAAGGTGTGCCAGAGTCAATGGTCTCTAAAGTCATCAAACTATATGTATACGGATCCAATTTTCCGATATGAACCCAACCGTATGTCCAAAGTTGGATTCCGACGGGCCGTGCACAAAATCATCCGTTGAATCGGACCGTAGGGCCCGCAAAATGGCAGTCCAATCAATTGTCTCAGAATTGGAACAAACTTGGCATACAGGACCAAAAAAATGATATGGTCCTGTTGGCGCAAGTTTCGTCTCGATCTGACGAGCGTGCACAAAGTAATTGGAAAATTTGCAAAGAGGCCGATACGGTAAATTTTGACGGATACCTATCAAATTCGTCGTGCACACGCGACCAATTTGAATTTCGTCAAAGCCCACACGACCACGAAACCATTACGCACCTTTCAATGCTTTCGGTTCGTGGCCACATCATCCGGATTGGCGGGATGCACGTCGTATCGAAGGATTTTTCTAAAAATTAATATTTTAAAATCAGTTTTTCGTCAAAATTGGGAAGAGGATTTCTCGACACTCGGTCGATGAAATTGAATTCTGTAAAAAAGGATTTTGTAGCCCTATAGGTTGTCTAAGACTGCATCAAATTAGTTTTTGAAAATTCTAAATATTTTGACCAGGAAATGCCTTCCAATATGGCACTCTGGACTGGATTTGTCCTGTTTTTTTTTCGAAAAAATTGGTTTTCTTCCGATTCCTCTTCGATTTCTCGTCGAATCTCATCCAGTTCAACACGAACTAATTAATAGGGTTTCTAGATGGTTAGGGTGTCTATCCAGTGGACTAAACGGTTCGAGATTTGATCGAACAAGTTCAAAGAAATCATTCGAAGAAGGAACGCACCTCGCAGCGAAACTGCTGTCGTGTGCGCTCTGTTTATGAGCGCCTGGCAGGTGCTCTGGCCGCGCGCGGTGGCGACGGCTGCTGCTCGACGGTCGGCTTGCGGCGTACACGAGCGAAGGGAATGGCTCGCGGACTGGGCGGCGTGGTTTAGGGTTTTGGCTGTTGTGTTTCTCTCGATACGTATACTTGTATACGCTCGGTTATGAAACAGTCGGGGGGGATGCTTGCGCTCGGGCTGGGCTTCCTCAGCTGTAGGCCGGGTTTGCTCGGGCTGTGGGAGCTAAGCAGGGTGGGCCTGGCCTGGGGACTGTGCTGCGGTTTGTGGGGCTAGTCCAATCTCCTATTAGTATATGTATATTTATATATATAAATTCCTATATATATCCATATACATATATATGTATATATATTTCCACACATATACCTATATATTTGTATACACATACACATATATATATCTATTTTTATATACACGTATATATTATACATTTATATATACACACACATACACATATATATTATATATTTATATAAACCCATGTATCTTGATGATAATAACTAATAATAATAAATAATTTATATTTAATAACCACAATAAAAATAAAAATAATAAAAATAATAATAATAATAATAACAAAATTCAATAAACCAATAATGGTGTATATACCATCAGGCACAGTCTAATAATCTCAAAATGTACAGGGCCTATTTTATACAAACATCGCTGATTATCAACTAATAATGATATTTATAATATTTAATTAAGAATATTTAGAAAATACTCATTAGATCATTAAAACGGAATACAATACCACAATACCATAATACATCAACACGAACGTCATTGGATGCCCTGCATGGCTACATAGGCTTGGGCTCGGTATGGGTCCAGTCCGGGCTGGTTTGGTACAACCGGGTCTCTTAAATGTCAAATAATATTAATAATGAATAATTAAACTATTTATAATGGTCAGGTCATAACTTAGTCTGGTTTTCCTAGTTAGGACATCATTATGGCTCAGTCTTCCCTGGCATGGCTAATACACTAGTCAAGGCACGGCACTGCACTATCCGTGCCATGATTCCTAATCGTCTGGTACTTCAAAACTCAACCATGACTAAAATCATCTACCGTAATAATTACCTAAATAATCATTTATAAAATTCTAAAATCGTTGTTTAAATCCAATAAATAAATAATAAAAAATAATTTTAAACATTTTCGGGAAGGGGAGCTACATGAAACTAGCTCAACTGCGGGTGGGACCGAGCCTACAAGAGAGGATCAAGTCTGCTCAGAAGGACGACCCATACCGGGAGAAGATGCGGAGCTGATATCGACAGGGAAAGCGTCCGACTTTGCAGAGGACGAGTCGGAAGTGTTGCGAGTGAAGGGACGGCTATGCGTTTCGGATGACACAGAACTTAGAAAGGAGATAATATCGAAGGCGCATTATGCAAAATATTCCTTGCATCCTGGTAGCACCAAGATGTATAAGGACCTCCGCGTTGTCTTTTGGTGGCACGACATGAAGAGGGACGTAGCGCTCTTTCTGTCGAAGTATATGGCCTGTCAGCAAGTGAAAGTCGAGCACAATGACCGGGCGGGAAGATGCAGAACCTTGCCATTCCAGAGTAGAAATGGGATCATGTCACTATGGATTTTGTTGTTGGCTTGCCAAAAACGCAGTAGGGAAATGACGCCGTCTGGGTCATCGTCGATCGACTAACCAAGTCAGCGCACTTCATAGCCATTAAAGTTACTTGGAGCATCGACTGCCTTGCTCAGATATACCTTGATGAAATAGTTCGGCTGTACGGGGTTCCAGTATCTATCGTCTCGGATCTGGATGGACGGTTCGTAGCGCGCTTCTGGGGTAGTCTTCATTCAGCATTGGAGACCAAGTTGAAGTTTAGCTCAGCTTATCATCCTCAGACTGACGACCAAACAGAGCGGGTGAACCAGATTCTCGAGGACATGTTACGACTCTGTGCGATCAATTTGAAGTCAAGTTGGGACGTACATCTACCGTTGGCCGAGTTTTCATACAACAACAGCTACCACTCCAGCATCCAAATAGCGCCGTATGAAGCTTTGTACGACCGGAAGTGCAGATCGCCCATTTGTTGGGATGAAGTCGGGGAACGGCAGATACTTGGTCCGGAGCTGGTGGAGCAGACCGTGCAGAAGGTCAAGTTAATACGGGAGAGATTGAATATAGCACAAAGCCGGCAGAAGAGCTATGTCGACACGCACCGACGCCCCCTCGAGTTCTCGGAAGGCGACCATGTATTCCTGAAGGTGATGCCCATGCGTGGAGTTTCCAGGTTCGGTACGAAAGGAAAGTTGAGCCCAAGATTTGTTGGTCCGTTCGAAATATTGAAGTGAGTCGCCCCAGTAGCTTACCAAATTGCCTTGCCGCCTACATTGTTGGAGGTACACGACGTCTTCTATGTCTCATAATTGCGAAAGTACGTACACGATCCGGGGCATGTAGTAGATTTGGGTCAGCTGGATCTGAAGGCGGACTTGTCATATGTTGAAGAGCCTGTGCAAATCTTGGAGCACAAAGATAAACTTCTCCGCAACCGTGCCATTCCCCTCGTCTGCGTCCTTTGGAGAAACCATTCGGTCGAGGAGTCGACGTGGAAGCTTGAGTCAGAAATGAAAGACAAATTTTCTTCATTGTTCTCGTAGAGGTTGTTTCTATTCTTAAGTTTCGAGGACGAAACTTTTTCTTAGTTGGTTATGGTGTAGTGCCCCGTCCCTACATCGTGCCCCATTCTCCGTCCACAGGGTGCGCGAGAAAGGAACACTGTCACTATCGACTCGGTCGGGACCGATAGGTCGGGATCGATCGAATCGATCGAATGAAAACGGTTGAATTAAGATCCATTCCCCGTTATGGAATGGCTTCTTTGGAACCAAGTTCCATATTCAGCGGGTTGTGCCTCAAGGATTTACTCTGCGGCTGAGTCGGGAGAGACCTCCCATTGCTCTGCTTTTTACGCCGCTTGCGTTGGTTTTGGCTTTGTTTTCTGAATGCATTTTCGTGAATGTTTTCGATGGTTTTCATGACTTGCATTTCGAACTCGCATTTCCTATCGAACTTCTTGAATACTGTAGTGTTCTAATCGGTTGCTTGTGCAATTTCAGGTAATCGCGTAGGCGACGTCTAGCGCAACCAACAAGTTCTCTCGCCTGAAGTAAACTCAAGGTGAGTGGCTGACCCTTCTCTTATCGACCCCTTCCTAGGTAAATCGATAATTTTGTTGCGAATGGAAGAATAAATGCAAGGGCACGGACACGGTAAAAAGATTGAGTTTTTAAAGAGAATGTAGGCTATATCTTAATAACTAAAAGAAAAATGGTCTTTGTACGGTCATGGACAACTTGTGGACAAGGTAGAGTTTCCCCGTACGGTAACCCGGGGCCACGAGACCGTTGCGACCAAGGAAGGAAACATTTACATAAGCTGTGCTGGGCACAATGTTAGGCGAGGACTTGCAGCGGGGCTCGCTACTCGTGCTGAAAGGGCCTCGTCTAATAAAAGCTAAAGGAGTCCACGATGGCTCTGGGAGGCAGTAACCAACCACACAAAATATTGCAGTTGATATGAGAATAATAACAATTGACAGGGAAGAACATGGTAAGTATCATGAGACACGGCGCGGTCCACCGTGGGTAAATTCTAACGTATTTTACATTATGCTTGTCATATGCTTGTTTGAAATTCATTAGGATGGTTAGAAACATTCACAAACTAAGTCATATAAACTCTTCAACCAAATGAGAGCTTGGAACTTAAATAGCCATTCATAAACTAAGTCATATAATCTCTTCAACCATATAAACTCTCCATCAGATTACTGCCGATAACGGGACCATTATCAGCGATCAAAAGGGTATCCAAGTGGAGGCCGCGAAGTTCTATTCCCGACTATTCTCCAAGGAGACGGTCCTCAAAGACAACACCTTCCTGGACGAGGTTCCTCAAAGACAATATCCGACTAGAACACCTTCCGGGGACGCCGGGTCGGTGGAGTTAGTCCATAATACGCTTTAGAGATATGCCGGGTGCTCGGGCCAGAAGATCAACCCAAAAAAAAGTGTTATATACACCCATCACAAAATCAAGAGAGAACAAGCGGCTAGCCTCTCTATAGCCACCTCGTTCCACATCAAGCATCCTCCTTTCCACTACCTGGGGTGCCCCTCGTGTATGGCAAATCGAACGCCGGTATCTTCGAGAACCTGATCACACGCATCAGGAATAAGCTCGAGGGCTGGCACAACGCCACCCTTTCCCAGGAGGCAAGATGATCCTCATCAATCACGTCCTCACTTCATTCCCATCTACACCCTGGTTGCATGCTCTCCTCCCAAGAAAGTTCTATCCTACATCGAGAGTATTTTTAGCAAATTTCTCTGGGGGCACAGCGGCGGTCATGACAAGCACCATTGGCCAGCTAGGATACCATGGCTCGTCCTACCGGGGAGGGGGGCCTGGGTTTTACCAAACTCACCCACATCGTTAATGCCTTTTCGATGAAATTGTGGTAGACGCTCTGCACGAGTGATAACTTATGGACCAGGTTCATGAAGGTCAGATACTTCAAGCATATCCACCCGTCTACGGCCATCTCCAACAGCAGATCCTCTTCGGCTTGGCACTGTATTCTCGTCGACCGGTCCCTCACCGAACTAGCGATTCGCCATAAGGTGGGCAACGGCGATTCTTTGCCATTCATGGAGAGCTGGGTTGGCAACAACTTGCTTCCCAACCTTTCGGATGCTCCTAGGAACAACACTATCAAGGACTTGTGGGACCCTTCTAAAAACAACCAGAATTGGAACAAAATCTGGGTCTGGGCTGGGTTTGAGGTGGTCGATTGCATTCGTCGTAGCAGATTAACGATCGGATCGGACGCTGATGTAATGCCCCAATCCCAAAATAGATGGACTATAAACGTATCATGCCAGCTGTATATATACGAGTAAATGAAAGGCTCGTATGTATACATAAGCTGTAAAATATAGAAAGCCATGCTCAAACTAAATCTCATCCACAAATATACAGTTTTAATATATAATCAAATAATCATTTGTACAAACGTTGGGCGGAGACATATCCACTACCAACAAGTTTAAATAAGAAAGAAATATACAAATAAATGATTTGGTCCAGCGAAGCAAATGACGAGTCCAAGAGCAATCATCATGAGGGAAGGAAGAAAGACATGGCCTTAGCTAGAGTACCTGCAGGAAGTCACAAAACACACCTGAAGAAATCACCAGGTCCTTAGAGGGACATAACAAGATACAGGAAGAACATGCTATTATAACTGCAATGTAAACACTATAAAACTACAAAACAACTGGGTCCCTAACCGTCTAAGTGATATGCACTTTGAGGATAACGTTCTACGCAGGTTCTCTAAGGATTCCCGCAAGTAATCAAGAGTGGCCGTCAAGTAGCGCTCATCCGAGACACTATCGGTCGGATAGCAAGTAGCGCTCATCCGAGTCACTATCACCCATAAGTGTATAAAAAATTAAATGTAGCCCCTACGCTAGTAGCTGTTCCCTCCCCCTAATGATACTATACATGCATCGTAACCACGACACACCAACACATGTCGCTTCCACAATACTATTTTATAATAGATAAATGTCAAGTCTTCTAACATGCATCTATTGACAGTTATTCCTACGCATGCGCACGGGTGATCAGCCAATACGCCAGTGACCACTACATGATACTCATAACTCACACACAACTCGTGATACAATCGTGACAAAATTAAAGATATGCACTCTATTGACGGAAGTCTCTCAACTCTAGGTCCACAAGTAAGAAGAAAAATAAATAACTGGAAATAAAAGTGCGGAAAATAATAACAGAATAATAAGATGCAACTAAATATAAGCAGTAATTATGGCAAGGTATCTTGCCTGTCAGCGACGCCTGAGGTGTTGTGATGATCAAGATGGCACAATTATGACTTCGGTGTTGCAACTATGCAAGTCGGCCTCCGACGATGGCATGGACTATTTCATTGGATCCACAAAGGTCGAATTAGTTAGGGTTGACATAAAGTAGTTTCAAATTGGCGAGGGAATAAGAATAATAGGATTAAGTCACGGACAGGAGGATAGTCAAAGGAATTGGATAAATAATATATATATAATTTTACAAAACTATGATTATTTATATTCTTAAAAAATATTTTTATTTAGTTAAAATAATTTAATTAAATACTTAATAATCCAGAAATGCTTTTTAGGTAAAAAAACCCCAAGTTTTGTCAAAAATAATATTTTAGGCTGGAACTTATATTTTTAGAAATCAAAATATTTTAAGTGAGAGCAAAAATATTTTAGAAAATTATTTAAGGATAAAACCTATATTTTGTAAAACTATAGTTTAGTCAAATAATTTATTTAACTAGATAAATATTACCTCCATATATCCTAGTCTAAAATTTTGTTATAAAATAGTTTGTAATAAGTTATCTATCATATATATATCTAATAAAATGGTATAATACTTAGTGCTAATAATACAACATTAATAAGGATAATAATAATAATAATAATAATAACAATAATAATAATAATAATAATAATAACCCAAAAACAAAGGGCTGGGAGAGAAAAGATGAACAGAGGGGGAGAGAGAAAGAAGAACGAGAGGAGGGAATGGAGAGGGATTACCAGAGGAAAGAAACGGGCGGAGCTCGGCCGGGCTGGACAGAGGTCGCGGAGGCCAGGGCGGAGCTGGGGGCGTGATTGACTGGCGGAGAGGGAAGTCGCGCGATGGCACGTCGGAGAAGGCGTTGGCGGGGTACGGCGGCTCGTCGGGAGGGTCGTGAAGCTCCCACTCCGGCTGGTGTGGACGTCGGGATCGCCGACAGCTGCACGACGGGGTCCTGGTGCGACGAGGAGGGAGGCCGACGGATCGGGCGCTCACCGTGGAGGAGGCCGGAGCTGTCGTGGGTCTCCAGCTGGGGGGCGCTCCAGAGGAACGAGGAGGGCGTGGTAAAACCTACCTCGGGTTTGCGAAGGTGAAGGTGGAGGTCGACGCACGGAGGGCGGTACCGGAGGTGACGCAGGGAGCTCGGCTAGGTTAGGTTTCCTCCCCTTCTCCTTTCCATCTGGTGGAGGCCACGCCGGTGGTGTCGACGTGTGGGGGAACAGGAGACGATGGTGGTAGATACTCTGGTGTCGGAAGTGGTGGCGTGGAAGTGTGTGGCTAACGGGTTAAGGCGGTGACGATGATGATAACGGGAATGGGGATGGTTGTACGGCTACGGCGCACACGAATGGTGTTGTCGGTGGCAGCTAGGTTTTCGGCCACGATTCTCGTGGTGGCATGGGCTAGGTGTGGCCACGGTTGTTCATCCGCGGTGATGGCGATCTTGGGGACGGGGCAGTGCCATCGCGGCCGGGGGCACGAGTCGGACAGGGTCGATGGTGAGAATGGCCGGAGTTTGAGGAGTGCAGGCGGTGGAGTTTTGGGGGTTCTGACATTGGCGGCGATGGTGGCTGTGATTCACTAGTATGTGGTCGGGGAAGAACCGGTGGCAGAGGTGGCGGTGGTAAAAAGGAAGCAGGGGATGGTGATGTTGTGTGGTTGTCGTGGTGGTGATGATGATGAAGATGATGGTTGCTGCGGTCGGGTATGGCTGTAACGGCGGGGGTGGTTTATGCGATGGTTACGTGGTGGAGGCTGTGGTGGTTCAGTTGCCGAGGGTGGTTGTCGGAGATGGTGTCGGACAGGACTTGGAGGCTGTGGCGTTGGGATAGGATGCATCCGTGTCGAAGAGTGTCCGACATGGTAGGAGTGAGTTAATAGGATAGTTCACGTCCGGGTTTATCGGACAATACAGTTTGTAACTTTAATAAAATGCTACAGTGGATGGGGTGGGAACGGGCACGGACACGATGCACGATTTTGGTAGAAATTAGATTATAAAAATATGAAGCAAGGAGAACGAGGGGTCTCTCCTTTTATAGGAGATGGAAGCCCTATTGGATATTGATTGGGATTGGATTAAATTCTAATGGATAAATCACCCTCTTATTTAAATTAATTCGAAAATTCCAAATCCAATCCAAATCGATTTAAATATAAACTACATTCCATCTTCTAGTTCAAATTCATATGGATAATTCAAATTTCAAATATAGATATTAATTAAACTATTTAAATAAATCAATAAAATCAAGTCAAGGTTTTTAAATTACCACAATAAATTTAGAAATATATTTTCTAAAAATACCAATAATAATAATTTCAAAAATCATGATAATTACTTAAATAATAAATCATAAATTAGCTTTTATAAATCACAAAAATATGTTAATAACAAATTTCGAATTTCAAAAAATATTTAGAATATAATTTATAAACAACCAAAACAATTAAAGATTAGTTTTTAAAAACCAAGTGGACAATGAAGTAACGTTCATGTCACTCACACACGATGTATATATTTTATATAGACCAAAATTTTCTAAACCACTATTTATTTTTAAACGACGAAATAAATAAGCCTTTCAAAATAAAAATATTTATCACATTTGTTTGAACATGTACTTTTCCTGCATAAAATAAGTTTTATAATAAAAATATTTTTCTAAAATGTGTACCTCGACACATATTCGCACTCGTTGAGCAAATACGAAACGCAAATCTCGCACGCTACAACAATGCGATCTCGTATGCGATGTGCAGATACGAAGTACAAAATAAATACCAAAATTTATTTATATAAAAAAATGTAGTAGAAATTTAGCGGCTTTACATCCTACCCAACTTACAAAAATTTCGTCCTCGAAATTTAGCAATAGGTAGAGTTTTGCGATTTTGAGGGGTAGAAGGATTTTGATATGAAAACATGACCAAGCGATGCAGCGAAACAAATGGAAACTTTAGAAATTCGTGATTTAGATAATGAATCACGGATATGGCTAATTAACGTAAGAAGGAAATGATTACGGGTTAAAACTAATCAAGATAACATGCATTAAATGATAGTAGAATATCCAGGAAAAAGTAATTTAGAGACCTTGAAGATGTGGTTCCTAGATAGAATATAGTCGTCTAGGTTTAGTGTATGGTTAAGGAAACGATTGAATCATTTTCCAGTTTCAAGGACGATTAGTAGGTGCGATAATGAAGAAGATAACTCAAGTCGGGGTATTGTCACATTGGGTGGTTAGTGACTAACTATCTTGGCAATAGCTGGTAGGCAACTAGGGGATATCAGGTACGAGTTGTTTGTCTTTCGAATATAGACAAAAGAAGAAGAATAACGAGTTCGAAGAAGATATTGTCGAATACGAATAAGTGGTTCAAAGACGATTGAATTTTTCCAAAAAGAATTGCCAAGGAAGTCGCGAATGAGACTCTAGGGGCAAGTTTAACTATGTCTCCATCCACGTAGAATGATATACTAAAAGCGAACCCAAAGTGCAATAGGTTGATCAGACCATAATGCACCGGTTCTGATTAGACAATATGTTAGTGGGTGCACCCAATAACACATATGTCATGAACAAGCTTGGTAATATAATAAGCTTGTAAAACTAAGGCTAAATTAGCAGCATACGATAGTCAAAATATAAGGGAGGTAATGATGAATTAAATAGTCCAAGATACTTTAAAATCTAAGTATTGCCCAAAATTTGGGCCTATACAGTCGACTTGGTTGACTAGATAAGTTAGGGTCCACTGAATTCTATGGTCTATATATATGAACCTATCAATGTGGTCCACAAGAAAAAAAAGATTGGTTAGGTTGTGAGGTATTCACCCAACTTACAAGAGTTAAACTAGTAGTATGATGGGATAATGAGTCAAGCAATCGAGATAAAGCACCAAGTTAACCATTTAAGTAATTAAGTAGGTCACAATCATATATAGGGTCGAAAGAATTGAGTCCATGTTCGGTCTTAACTAAAGTCGGAAAGGACAATGTTATTATGGTATGGTTTATAACTAGCCATTTCGACTCAAAGGTCGCATCATAAAAATAAAGTACAAGTAGACGTGTTTTAGTGGGACATGATATACCTACATGAAGGTGGGCTCGTCTAGTTCTTGCATATGGAATTTGTTGGATGGAAAAGTCTAGTGTTGTGCTCTAAATATTCAAGTCACAGTAAGGGACACAAAAGAATTAAAATAGAAAGTGGGAGTTCATGAGATAATGTTTAACGCACAAAATAAATGACCAAGTTAAAGCATGAAATAAAGATAATTCAGATTCTAGTAGATAAAGGTAAAATAAGTTAGGAATACAGTTTCTAGAGATATGATAGCCACTTGATGGTGTATGATCAAGAAACAATCCTATTATTTCTCAAGTTTCAAATGGTTAGAAAGTCATGATAAAATCTAGATTTGAGGGAATGTTGAGTGAGTCAAGATTGGAATATAACCATATGATTTGGTTGATGTCCAACTACACTTGAGTATATACAACTATCATGGTCATGAGTTATATGGCAAGTAATGTGGACTACTTTATCTATCTTAGTTGCCTATCCATATTTGAATCTATAAATTTGACTTCTTCAAAACCTTGCAATATAATTCTCCAAATAATCTAATAAAATATCTTTCTAAGCTGCCAATCATACTTATAACTTAAAATTTAAATTTCTTTTAATCAACCTCAAGATAACCTTTATCATAACTCAAAAAAATTTCCAAAATTTATTATAAACTAACTTTTCCACCTTATCTAGTCACATCAAAACCATAACTTAAGATTTTTAAAATTTCTAATCAATCTCGAATAAACCTTTATTGTGTCACAAATCCAATCTATATATTATTCTTCTTCTATCAATAATCCAAATCTTAACTCAAAATTTTAAATAGGTTTTAACAATCGTAATTCATACAAGAGTTTAAAATATATCCCCAATTTGATTATATATCCTTCAAAATATTTTTAACCAAAATTCTTAATAACCGAACTTATTAATTGGGAACCATACAACCAAATTTAAAACCATAGGAGTTTACCAAGCTTTATCAATCGCCCTTAGAAATCTTGAGGCAGCATTTAAAAATTCTTTTCAACTAACTTTTTATCTCTTCAAGGATGTATAGCTATAATCAAATGAATCATAAATATTTTTCAAAGACCTTGAAAATCAAAATCAAATCAATTTTCTTTCTCAATTGTATATAGATTCCACTATCCTTTTGTAGATCCAATTAAAGTTCTAACAATCCTTCGAAGTTATTAATGTTGCTACTACCCAACTTGGAATTAACTAATCCTTAAGTTCATACTTCTAGAAAAATATGGTCCCTCTTATCCTCATACCTTTATAACTCAAGAGGATCTCAATGCATACTAGTTGTCAATGTAATCCTTCTAGCCATGTGGTTGACCAATGACCATATACTAGTGTAGTCATCTTCCTATCAAGTATGGAAATAAGGATTACGGTAGGAAGAGCTCAAGCAAGATGTAGATCAATGAAGTTGAACAAGTGATTCAAAAAATTTAGTCAAGAAAGAGGGTCAAGCAGGTGGATGAGATCCTAGACTCTAATCCTATATTACAGGCCCGTTCGGTACAGTCATGTAATCGAAATGGCAAACTTGACCTGCATGGGCCACCACAAAAACATGTAACACCCCAATCCCAAAATAGAAGGACTAGAAACGTTTTATGCCTGCTGTATACATACGAGTAAATGAAAGGATCGTACGTATACATAAGCTGTAAAATGTAGAAAGCCATGCTCAAACTAAATCTTATCCACAAATATAAAGTTTTAATGATATAATCAAATTGTCATTTGTACAAACGTTGGACGGAGACATATCCACTACCAACAAGTTTAAATAAGAAAGAAATATACAAATAAATAATTTGGTCGAGCGAAGCAAATTACGAGTCCAAGAGCAATCATCACAAGAGAAGGAAGAAAGACATGTCCTTAGCTAGAGCACCTGCAGGAAGTCACAAAGCACACCTAGAGAAATCACCAGGTCCACAGAGGGACGTAACAAGATACAGGAAGAACATGCCATTATAACTGCAATGTAAACACTATAAAACTATAAAACAACTTGGTCCCTAACCGTCGAAGTGATATGCACTTTGAGGACGACGTTCTACACAGGGGCTGTAAGGATTCACGCAAGTAATCAAGAATGGCCGTCAAGTAGCGCTCATCCGAGACACTATCGGCCAGGCAGCAAGTAGCGCTCATCCGAGTCACTATCACCCATAAGTGTGTAAAAAAATGTAGCCCCTACGCTAGTAGCTGTCCCCTTCCCCCAATGATACTATACATGCATTGTAACCACGATACACCAGCACATGTCGCTTCCACAACACTATTTTATAATAGATAACTGTCAAGTCTTCTAACATGCATCTTTTGATAGTTACTCCTACGCATGCACATGGGTGATCTGTCAACACGCCAGTGACCACTACATGATACTCACAACTTACACATAACTCGTGATACAATCATGACAAAATTAATGGCATACACTCTATTGACGGAAGTCTCTTAACTCTAGGTCCACAAGTAAGAAGAAAAGTAAATAACTGGAAATAAAAGTGCAAAAAATAATAACAGAATAATAAGATGCAACTAAATGTAAGAGTAATTATGACAAGGTATCTTGTCTGTCAGCGACGTCTGGGGTGTTGTGATGATCAAGATGGCACAATTATGACTTCGGTGTTGCAACTATGTAAGTCGGCCTCCGATGATGGCATGGACTGTTTCATTGGATCCAAAAAGGTCGAATTAGTTAGGGTTGACATAAAGTAGTTTCGAATTGGCGAGAGAATAGGAATAATAGGATTAAGTCATGGACATGAGGATAGTCGAAGGAATTGGATAAATAATATATATAAAATTTTACAAAACTATTATTATTTACATTCTTGAAAAATATAGTTTTATTTAGTTAAAATAATTTAATTAAATACTTGAAAATCCATAAATGCTTTTTAGGTAAAAAAAAACCCCTAAGTTTTGTCAAAAATAATATTTTAGGCTGAAACTTATATTTTTAGAAATCAAAATATTTTAAGTGAGACCAAAAATATTCTAGAAAATTATTTAAGGCTAAAACCTATATTTTGTGAAACTATAGTTTAGTCAAATAATTTATTTAACTAGATAAATATTACCGCCATATATCCTAGTCCAAAATTTTGTTATAAAATAGTTTTTAATAAATTATCTATCATATATATATATCTAATAAAATGGTATAATACTTAGTGCTAATAATACAACATTAATAAGGATAATAATAATAATAAAAATAATAAAAATGAAAATAATAATAATAACCCAAAAATAGAGGGCTGGGGAGAATAGATGAACAGAGGGGGAGAGAGAGAAAGGAGAACGAGAGAAGGAGGGAATGGAGAGGGATTACCAGAGGAAAGAAGCGGGCGGAGCTTGGCCGAGCTGGGCGGAGGTCGCGGAGGCCAGGGCGGAGCTGGCGGCGTGCTCGACTGGCGGAGAGGGAAGTCGTGTGGTGGCGCGCCGGAGAAGGCGTTGGCACGGTGCGGCGGCTCGTCGGGAGGGTCGGGAAGCTCCCACACTACGAGAAAATTAGTTTTTCCCAACGTTTAATAAACGTCGAAAAAAGGGTAAAAATGTTGACATAGGTTAAGCCAACATTTTTTCAACATTTTATAGAAACGTCGTCGTTGCTCTAGTTGAAAATTTACGACGTTTACAATAAACGTTGGCATAGGTTAAGCCGACGTTTAATAAACGTCGAAAATTGTGCAATAATGGGTAACAATTTTTTAACGTTTCAACAAAAATGTTGGACACGTAAATGCATTCCCAACCTTTTGGAAAACATTAGGATTGGGCTTTTCCAACATTTTTTCCAAAATTTTTCCAACGTTTCAACAAAAACGTCGGTATAGATAAAATCATTTAAAAAAATAATAATCTAAATATATTTGCCACGCACTTGCATTCAACAAAAGTTTCCACTGAGTAATTAAACTACACTCCAATTATCATTATAAGTTGAACAATATATAATTTACAAAATAAACTTTTTTTTTATCAAAATACAATATTTTACTCGAACAAAATAAAACAAGTTAAAATTCATAGAACGATGTCTCATCTGAGAGCTCTTCCTTAAACTACAGGTACTTGGACACGGCCAGCTCTTCTACCGCCATTCACTCAAACTTACTCCCACTTGAGAGCTCTTTCCTGGACCAACAAGTTATAAAGTTCCTGGAGGATCATGCTAGATAACCAATCGTATTCAGACGAGTGAAATTGGTTTTCTTTTGTTTGAAGGAGAAACATGAAAGATAAATAATTTAAAATATCCTCGAGAAAATTTATAGTCATGTCACAACTCGTAAGCTTAAGAAGAATGTTACGCCCCAGAACCAGAATACTGGAGAGCGGGGGCAGACATAGCCAGCTACGTATATGAAATGGGATCCATCTCGCTATACGGTCACGGCTGTCTAGATATATGAGGGTTTATCTACAAGCCAGCAGTCTCTTAAGGTCATGAACAAGCCTAGTGTCTCAATCACAAGCAAGTAAGTAAAAGGTTACAAGAAGAATGATCATTAAATATACAATAGTAAGGCGTCCCAAATATTACATATTCAGCTGATCATGAAGCTAGTCGTTACAAAATGTTAGGACTAGCAAGAGTTTAGTCATACATGATCAACCCTAGGATCTGTCAATCATGTTACAGCCCGTAGGCAGACAGTAAGTAAATGCAATCGAGCTAAACAGGTGCTCGTCGACTAAACGCCTCAAAAGAATATTTTTACAATAGAGTGGGAGAGCCAAAAATAACCCACTCGTTGTCAGGGTTCCGTCTAGTGGCCACCATCTGGCTGGAAAGTCGGTAGATCCTCTGGAGCTGCTCCGAAATCTGGCCACACAAAACCAGCTGGGTCAGACCCCAGAAAGAGCAAGTGCCACAAAGGAAGCTTCACTTAGGGACTAAAACCAGCAATCAGCACAGTTATAAATAAAGGTAAGAACTGGAAATAAAGAAAATACATCATGATGATATACGATGAGATAACCATGGAACTATTCAGATAACCAGGTTACAACCCGTAAACCAAACAAGGACCGGGGTTGTAACCCTTCGTCTGAACAGAACTTAGAATTTTCACCATTTATCAGTAAAATAAATACAGGCATTCAGGTCATGCAGTAATCTGGAACAAGATCAGGACAAGACTAGACTGGTTAGACTCCATCCAATCATTACACGGCCAAGCAAGAATTATGGCTTGATACTTTAACTAACTAGGGTTATCACAGGCCTAGTTACTAGCAAGATACAGTGAGAATCTTCCACAGCCACAAGCCCTGCAGTCCATCCAGGTTACCCGGGTTAAAAGAATTAGAGTTGAATTCAGGTGGGTACATCGTCCAGGAAACGAATGTACCCTTAGGTAGCTTGAAAGGTGCAACACATGACAGTGTGCTAGAAATGTGCCCTACTCGACGATAGGCTACAGATCCCAAGGCGTGCCCAGATAACAGGATTGCCTGTAACTGGGAGATCTCTTTATGACTAATGTATTAATCTAGTTATTAGCCTTAGTCCTTTCAATAGGTACTCCTGACCGTGGTACTCAGGAGTCCCCCTCCTAGACATGATGCAAGACAGGACTGGATTATTTGTACAAGCACAATCACCCACGGTGTCCAGGATTAATTATACAGGTCATGTCATGTCAGGTAGCCGTCGCAACATCTATTCGAGATAATCATGTCAGGTTATCATGTCAAGTGTACTAGTCAGGAGTGTGCCACGACGGGCTAAGGTTATTATGTCAGGAGTGCACCACTACGGGTCACTATCACGTCATGCTCAATTATCAATTCCAAACATATCAAATGAATTCATGATTTTCAATTCCAAACATATCAAATCAATTCCAAACATATCAAATTCTAATAAAATATCAATATTCAGGGCTATAGAAGAGCCATGCGGCTAAAGCATATGCGGTCAGGAAAGGGTAGACTCATGCGGCCCAATTAGGAGAGCGTATGCGGCCAGGGTCACTGTGTCACTCCCCGTTCCCGGAATGCGTATTTTTATATATGTACAACTCATGAGCATTTATTTAGTATTTATCATGTAGTATTCTGTATTTAAATTTTCATGTTAATTAATTATCTACTCTTTAAATTCCATGTTAATTTATTTCTGCAATTATATTTCTGCAATTTTATTACCTGTATTTCATTTGTTGCTTTAGTCTTATTGGGTTTCGACTTGGATGGATCTGTGCAACCCGGCCCAATACCCCACCTACCACCACTTCCCCTATTTAAAGCCACCCTCTCCATTCTCTCTCCTCATTACTTCATCCACACCATTACTTCTTCTTCCTCCTCTCATTACTCCCCACCACCTACCAGCAGCAGGAGAAGGCAAGTGCAAACTTGCTTCTCAATCACCCATTTTTTATGGATCATTATTCTTCCTCTCATGATCTTGAGAGAGTTTAGTGTTTGGCATTTTTGATTTCTACGACTGGTTTTCTCTAGATCTAAGTTATAGTATTTTGGCTGTTCTTGGGTTCTTGGTCCACCAACTTAGCGTGTATTTTGGCACTGGAGCAAAGGCTCCATGGGACTTAGAGTTTGGGAGATGTTTCACGCACACGTTCTTACGTGCTCGCGTAAATATCAGCCCAGTCACGCACACGTCTATACGTGTTTGCGTGTATTTTCAGTCACGCTCGCATTGCGTACGTATATTTTCAGTCACGCTCGTATTTGCGTGCGTGTATTTTTAGTCACGCTCGCATTTGCGTGCGTGTATTTTCAGTCACACCCGCATTTGCATGCGTGTATTTTGAGTCACGCTCCTGTCTTTGTGCTGCGTGCGTGACTTTTTACGCTCCTGTCCATGAGCTTGCGTGCGTGACTTTTCACGATCACATTGTGCGTGACTTTTGGCGTGCGTGACTTTTCACCCTCACGTTGAGAGTGCATGCGTGAATCACTTGTCACACTTCACTTTTCATACCCACACTTGCCAGCGGGTATTATGTTATACGCTCACTCCTCCATGCTAGACTTAGCGTGACTTGTTGGTCTTAGCAGAGACTTCTTGCGTGACTTTTGGACTTAGCTTAGACTTGTTGGCGTGACTTCCTGGCTTGGGTGTTTTATTCTGTTCCATACTTTATTCATTTAATAGTAGCAGGATAATTCCCTATTATATCCTTACGCCTTTTTGCATGAACCCGATAAATCTTAGCATGTTAATATTTTAATACCTATGGTTGTGTATTAGTGCAAAGTGTTTGGATTGGTATATGGATATCCAGTGAGACTGGAACTTGACCTTGAGAGTTATAGACTCAACCCTATTTAATGATAAATGACTTTCATGCCTTGTCACCATTAATGACGATAGTTATTTAACTAATTGATCATGCGTTCCTAGTTGGAACTAAGAGACTGGCTAGTCGTCTTATTGAAATGAATGAATAAGATACGTTCGTGTTTTGAACTATTATAATCGACTGGCTGATCCCGAATATTGACATACATGCACATGCAGGCTTCAATCTATTTATTTATTTATTTTCTATAAAAGAAGCATGTGTACTTTATGGTCAAGGCATGACTACCGTGGTTAGATTTGATTGTTGCATTACGCTATGTAAGACCTGCAACCTAACCGCACTGGTATCGTTTTAGAGTTGTGCATATCGTACCTCGTACGAAAGTACTCATTTGAATGACCATGATCCACGGCATTGGATTTCACTCAACATAGGGACTATTAAGTTAAATAAAATAATGATTGCATGGAGAGAATAGATTCCCGAGTTCTTACATGGCAGCCCCCTTGGGACGAGTAGTACCCGACGTGTCGGCTGGTTCCCACAGATACTGTAAATCTGCCATACGGGCAGGGAACGGTATCTGCTTTTATTATTATTGTATATTGTATATTAACGGGCGTCCTGCTAGGACTCATCTAATTCATGCATGGCGCACATGATTGACTGGATAGACTAGCCTTGCTCGTACATAGTAAGAACTGAGGAATCTTTATTGCATTATTCCAGGATAACTTGGGACTCACAATAGCAAGCCGTAGGATTGATTGGCCGTTCAAGATGATTTGTTTGTGCACTGTACTACTCTGTTACCTAACTGGGATGATCAGAATGTCAGGACATGACGGGCCAACTTCTGTCCTTGTTTGGTTGGGAGGTTGGTTCGAAGTGTCGTGATGTAATGTGAATCCTAGTAGCAAGCAGAGATCTATCATTATATTCTTTTACTTACTGGTTTATGTCCTTCATATCGTCCTTCCTTGTGGTACTTGCTATTAGAGGTCTAACCTCTCTGGTTTTGCATGGCCAGATTTAGAGCCGGTTCCCGAGGATCCAGCGTACTTCTACCTCCAAGATGGTCAATACTAGGGAAATGATCGCAGGATGACTCGAGTGGGTTTCCCTACTTCACCGCTCGTTTTGTCATTTACTTTATACTTAGCTGTTTGGCACCGACATGTTGGTCGGACCGTCTGGTATTTACTTTTGCATGATTGTAATTAAGTCAGACTGCAGCTGATAATAATTGTGTATACCTTACTATACCATCTGGCTATGTTTTGTAAAGCTAGATTTCCAGAACATTTTGACTGAGCGTTTGGGACGCCTTACTGCTTTATCTTACATGTTCTCTATTTCTGTTTCCTTGCTTGAATGATTGAGACAATAGATATGTAATGACCATAGTAAGACCTTTATGTAGTATGCACCCCCTCGTCTGGTTAGACAGCATTGATCGTATTATACGGTATTCATCTACCCGTAATACGTAGCTGGCTGAGTCATTCCCCCGCTCTCCAGTATTCTGGTTCTGGGGCGTGACAAGGTTTTAGTGGTGGCCCATGCAGGTCTGATTTCAGACTTGTGGGGTGTTTTGATTTATAGGATGTCTCAATCACACATGTTCCCCCTTGATCTCCTGATTCGTTATTCTCAACTCTTGCTTGATATTCCGGTATTCTTTGACTTCATTGATCCTTCATGTCCGGTCGTTTGATTGTTCTCTTGTCCCTTTTCCTTAGGGGCACTTCGTCCGTATCGGTCAGAGCTGGACAGCAACAACAAAGGCAACATGGGCAACATTACCAGGTTGGTCAGCATCAAGGGCCAGTCTCACCTCAAGAGACTATCCAGGAAGAAGTGATAGTAGAACCAGCGGTTGGGCCACAGTATCCAGATATTCCAGACCCACCCATAGTTCCACCTACCCCTGTGGAAGTGGACACACCAGCCCTTCTGGAGATCATGAGAGGAATGATGGCTGCTCAGCAACATCAGATGTTGGCCCAGTAGCGCATGCACACTCAGCTACAAGAGCAGAATGTGTTGCTTAACCAAGGATTGCAGACGGCTTTGGAAAGAGGAGTGAGGGCTGATTCAGGAGCATCAGCCAGGTTTTGCAAGTACAACCCCTGCCGTTTCGAGGGCACGGAGGATGCCATCTCAGCAGATGCATGGCTTAAGGATATGGAGGCTATTCTGACAGTAGCTAAGGTACCGGCAGAAGAGCATGTGGATCTAGTGAAGTTGTTACTTCAGGATCTCGTACGTGATTGGTGGGAAGCAGAGGAAGTAGGCATCAGACGTCCTGTGGCTTGGGACGATTTTACTGCAAGATTCAAGACTAAGTACTATGGAGTTGTGACGTAGTTTGAGCTACAACAGAAATTTATCAACCTCAGGCAGGCCGGCAAGACGGTAGATGTTTATGCGGCAGAGTTCTGCAGATTGAGTAGATTCGCCCCAGAGATGGTAGCAACAGAGAGCCAGAGGGCTATGAGGTTTCAGCAAGGGTTTTATCTCGAGCTCTTACAATTGATAGAGGGACACAACTACCAGACTTTTGATGATATATTGACGATAACTCGAAGGCATGAGATCACTATTCAGAGGCTTACGACAAGGACTGGGGGTCAGAAGAGATCCCACAGTCAGATAGAAGGAGGAGGAGGAGCAGCGCCCCGAGCAACAGCACCATCCACTGGCATTCGTATCCACGATGTGGCGATACGAGGACCAGTACCACCCAGGCAGCAGCAGCAGCAACAGCAACAGAGGAAGAACCAGCAACCCCCGGCGGGCTGCACTTATTGTGGGAAGATGGGGCACACTCGAGATGTGTGTCGGACATTAAATGGACTGTGTCTGATATGTGGAAATCCAGACCATCGGGTTACCATATGTCCCATGAATTCGAGGTCAGGAGGACCAGGGCAGCAGTTTCCTGCTCTGCCAGCCCCAGGGGCAGGCCAGTATCGGGGACCAGCGGTGGCAGTTAGGCCATTGGCACAACGTCCGTTAGTACCGCAGGCTCAGATGTTTCGGCAGCAGGGACCGCCGATGCAGCAACACCAGCATAGACCACCCCAGCATCATCAAGGCAGGGGCCAGCAGCAGCACCAGGCTAGGCCGCAGCATGGAAATCAGCAAGGTGGTCGAGGGCAAGCATTCACTTTGTCCTTGGAAGAGGCATTGGCATCGGGAGATGTTGTGGTAGGTAACATTCTCGTCGCCTCATATCCCGCAGTAGCATTGTTTGATTCGGGAGCATCCCATTCATTTATATCTGCACGATTTGTGACACGTCTAGGGATGGAGTTCGAGGCATTGCCAGGGAGGTTGAATATACTCACTGGTAATGGGCTCGTGGGAGTTAGTAGAGTTAGTTTAGCATGTAGTGTTGTAGTTTGCGGGCATTTCTTACCCGCCCAGTTGATAGAATTTTCTATAGGAAATTTCGACGTTATCTTAGGCATGGACTGGCTGAAAGACAGTCATGCGACAATAGATTGTCGTAGAGGGAATGTATCTTTTGATATTCCAGGCATGAAGAGGTTTACCTTAGTCAGATCAGAGGCAACTCAGCAAGAGCAAGGAGTAGTGACGGCGATGGAAGAAGTTCAAGTTCCGAAGGTAGTTGAAGAATTTCTAGACGTATTTCCTGAAGAACTTCCAGGTCTACCACCAGTTAGAGATATTGAGTTCAGTATAGAATTGGCACCAGGAACTAAACCGATATCAGATCGAGTTTACAGAATAGCGGATTCAGAGCAGGCCAAGGTATATGAGCACATAGAGGAATTGAAGGAGAAGAAGTTCATTCAAGCTAGCGTGTCACCATGGGCAGCACCAGTGGTACTTGTAGGAAAGAAGGATGGGTCGTCCAGATTGTGCATTGACTACAGGAAGCTTAACGCGGCAACAGTGAAGAACAAGTACCCATTACCCAGGATCGATGACTTATTTGATCAGTTGAGCAAAACTAGAGTTTTCTCCAAGATAGATCTTCGTTCAGGGTACCATCAGGTGAGAGTTCGGAAGGAAGATATCCCTAAGACAGCTTTCAGGTCGAAGTATGGGCATTACGAATTCTTAGTAATGCCGTTTGGTTTGACCAATGCTCCAGCAATATTCATGGATTTGATGAATCGTATCTTTATGCCATATTTAGACCAGTTTGTCGTTGTGTTTCTTGACGACATTCTTGTATACTCTGCTAGTGAAGAGGAGCATGAAGACCACCTTAGGAAAGTGTTACAGGTTCTGAGAGAGAACCAGTTGTATGCCAAGCTCAGCAAGTGTGAGTTCTGGACGGATCACATTTCATTTTTGGGTCATATCATCTCAGGAGCTGGAGTAGCAGTAGATCCCAAGAAGGTAGAAGCAGTAGAGAGTTGGCCAGTACCCAAGACCGTAGCAGATGTGCGGAGCTTCTTGGGATTGGCAGGATATTACAGAAGGTTTATGTCAGACTTTGCAAGGCTTTCAGCGCCCATGACCCGTTTGACCCGGAAAGATGTGCCATTCGTTTGGTCGGCAGAATGTCAAGCATCATTCGAGACTTTGAAGCAGAAGTTGATATCAGCACCTATCCTTACATTGCCAGTTGGACCCGGAGGTTTTACAGTATATTGTGATGCGTCAGGTAAAGGACTTGGATGTGTCCTTATGCAGCATGGAAAGGTGATAGCATATGCATCTAGGCAGCTTCGGGACCACGAGAAGAATTACCCAACTCATGATTTGGAGTTAGCGGCAGTAGTGTTTGCTCTGAAGCTATGGAGGCATTACTTATATGGTGACCGAGTGGAGATGTACACAGATCATAAAAGTCTGAAGTACATCTTTACTCAGAAGGAGCTTAACATGAGGCAGAGAAGATGGCTGGAGTTGATCAAGGATTATGACGTGGAGCTTCAGTATCACCCAGGCAAGGCGAATGTGGTAGCAGACGCTCTCAGCAGAAGAGGCGGCGCATTTATGTTGACAACGCAGAAGCATATCTTAGAAGACCTTCAGGAGATGGGCATCGAAGTTATATTTCCTAGTGATGTAGGAGTTCTAACTAGTCTACAAGTCCAATCTGACTTGGTAGATAGGATCAAGGCAGCTCAGGCACAGGATCCAAGGATTCAGAAGCTTAGGACAGAATGTGAGTCAGGACTCAGGAAGGAGATGAGGATTCACGAAGATGGTACACTTAGGTTTGGATCGCGTTTATGTGTGCCTAGTGGAGATATCAGACAGGAGGTCATGGCAGAAGCTCACAGTTCTCAGTATTCTATTCACCCTGGAGGGACCAAGATGTACCAAGATATCAAGCAGCATTTCTGGTGGAACGGAATGAAGAGAGAGATAGCTAGATTTGTTTTTCGTTGCTTGGTATGTCAGCAGGTGAAGGCAGAACAGCAGAGGCCAGCTGGGTTATTTCAACCGCTTCCTATCCAGGAATGAAAATGGAAGCATATTACAATGGACTTTATGACCGGTTTACCGAGATCACCAAGTGGTAAAGATGCTATTTGGGTGATAGTAGACCGACTTACGAAGGTAGCACACTTTCTTCCTTTCAGAGTAGGGCAATCTACAGAAAAATTGGCAGAATTATATATGCAACAGATAGTCAGGCAGCATGGAGTCCCTGTCAGTATTGTGTCGGATCGAGATACCCGCTTTACATCACATTTCTGGAAGAGCTTACATCATAGTCTGGGTACCAAGTTAAGATTTAGCACGGCTTACCATCCACAGACAGATGGACAATCAGAAAGAATGATTCAGACTTTAGAAGACATGTTGCGAGCTTGCACTCTAGATTTTGGAGAGTCTTGGGAGAGTCACCTGTACTTGGTCGAGTTCTCATACAACAATAGTTATCAAGCCAGTATCCAGATGGCGCTATTTGAAGCATTATATAGTAAGAAGTGCAGGTCACCGCTTGTATGGGATGATATCGGAGAGAGGAAGATGCTAGGCCCAGAAATGATTGTTCAGACGGTTGAAGTAGTTAAAGGGATTAGAGAGCGACTTCGAGTTGCGCAGGACCGGCATCGTCATTGGGCGGACCAGCATCGTAGGCCGTTAGAATTCTCTGTTGGGGACCACGTATTCTTTCGGATCTTACCTACTCGTGGGGTCATTAGATTTGGCGTTCGTGGGAAATTGAGTCCGCGGTACGTGGGCCCATTTGTTATCCTTGATCGGATAGGCGATGTTGCTTATCGTTTATCACTTCCACCTTCGTTACGAGAGGTGCATGACGTATTTCATGTATCTCAATTACGTAGGTATGTATCGGATCCAAGCCATGTCCTCGATCATTCTGAGCTGGTTGTTGGTACCAACCTGTCTTACGAGGAACAGCCTGTGTCCATTTTGGACCGAAGAGAAAAGATACTCAAGAACCGAACAATTAATCTTGTCCGTGTTGCTTGGGGTCATCACTCCTTGGGAGAGTCAACGTGGGAACGTGAGGATGATATCCGATCACGGTATCCACACCTGTTTGACTCACAAGGTATATTTCTTTCTGTATACCTTGATTGTCTTGATTTCTCATGCTTACCACTTTATGGGTAGAGCTACTTGATATCGTAGATTGATGGATTTACATATATAGTACTTGCTTCTGATATGGTAAAAATGATTGCTTGCTCACTAGAATTTCTTGATCACTAGAATTGCTTGTATTAGTTTAGCCCCGATGTTTCTATCCTGCTTGGATTTGAAATTTCGAGGACGGAATTTTTCTAAGGTGGGTAGAGATGTCACTCCCCGTTCCCGGAATGCGTATTTTTATATATGTACAACTCATGAGCATTTATTTAGTATTTATCATGTAGTATTCTGTATTTAAATTTTCATGTTAATTAATTATCTGCTCTTTAAATTCCATGTTAATTTATTTCTGTAATTATATTTCTGCAATTTTATTACCTGCATTTCATTTGTTGCTTTAGTCTTATTGGGTTTCGGCTTGGATGGATCTGTGCAACCCGGCCCAATACCCCACCTACCACCACTTCCCCTATTTAAAGCCACCCTCTCCATTCTCTCTCCTCATTACTTCATCCTCACCATTACTTCTTCTTCTTCCTCTCATTACTCCCCACCACCTACCAGCAGCAGGAGAAGGCAAGTGCAAACTTGCTTCTCAATCATCCATTTTTTATAGATCATTATTCTTCCTCTCATGATCCTGAGAGAGTTTAGTGTTTGGCATTTTTGATTTCTACGGCTGGTTTTCTCTAGATCTAAGTTATAGTATTTTGGCTGTTCTTAGGTTCTTGGTCCACCAACTTAGCGTGTATTTTGGCACTGGAGCAAAGGCTCCATGGGACTTAGAGTTTGGGAGATGTTTCACGCACACGTTCTTACGTGCTCGCGTAAACATCAGCCCAGTCACGCACACGTCTATACGTGTTTGCGTGTATTTTCAGTCACGCTCGCATTTGCGTGCGTGTATTTTCAGTCACGCTCGCATTTGCGTGCGTGTATTTTCAGTCACGCTCGCATTTACGTGCGTGTATTTTCAGTCACGCCCGTATTTGCATGCGTGTATTTTGAGTCACGCTCCTGTCTTTGTGCTACGTGCGTGACTTTTCATGCTCCTGTCCATTAGCTTGCGTGCGTAACTTTTCACGATCACATTGTGCGTGACTTTTGGCGTGCGTGACTTTTCACCCTCACGTTGAGAGTGCGTGCGTGAATCACTTGTCACGCTTCACTTTTCACACCCACACTTGCCAGCGGGTATTATGTTATACGCTCACTCCTCCATGCTAGACTTAGCGTGACTTGTTGGTCTTAGCAGAGACTTCTTGCGTGACTTTTGGACTTAGCTTAGACTTGTTGGCGTGACTTCCTGGCTTGGGTGTTTTATTCTGTTCCATACTTTATTCATTTAATAGTAGCAGGATAATTCCCTATTATATCCTTACGCCTTTTTGTATGAACCCGATAAATCTTAGCATGTTAATATTTTAATACCTATGGTTGTGTATTAGTGCCAAGTGTTTGGATTGGTATATGGATATCCAGTGAGACTGGAACTTGACCTTGAGAGTTATAGACTCAACCATATTTAATGATAAATGACTTTCATGCCTTGTGACCATTAATGACGATGGTTATTTAACTAATTGATCATGCGTTCCTAGTTGGAACTAAGAGACTGGCTAGTCGTCTTATTGAAATGAATGAATAAGACACGTTCGTGTTTTGAACTATTGCAATCGACTGGCTGATCCTGAATATTGACATACATGCACATGCAGGCTTCAATCTATTTATTTAATTATTTATTTATTTATTTTCTACAAAAGAAGCATGTGTACTTTATGGTCAAGGCATGACTACCGTGGTTAGATTTGATTGTTGCATTACGCTATGTAAGACCTGCAACCTAACCGCACTGGTATCGTTTTAGAGTTGTGCATATCGTACCTCGTACGAAAGTACTCATTTGAATGACCACGATCCACGGTATTGGATTTCACTCAACATAGGGACTATTAAGTTAAATAAAATAATGATTGCATGGAGAAAATGGATTCTCGAGTTCTTACATGGCAGCCCCCTTGGGACGAGTAGTACCCGACGGACCGGCTGGTTCCCACAGATACTGTAAATCTGCCACACGGGCAGGGAACAGTATCTGCTTTTATTATTATTGTATATTGTATATTGACGGGCGTCCTGCTAGGACTCGTCTAATTCATGCATGGCGCACATGATTGACTGGATAGACTAGCCTTGCTCGCACATAGTAAGAACTGAGGAATCTTTATTGCATTATTCCAGGATAACTTGGGACTCACAATAGCAAGCCGTAGGATTGATTGGCCGTTCAAGATGATTTGTTTGTGTACTGTACTACTCTGTTACCTAACTGGAATGATCAGAATGTCAGGACATGACGGGCCAACTTCTGTCCTTGTTTGGTTGGGAGGTTGGTTCGAAGTGTCGTGATGTGATGTGAATCCTAGTAGCAAGCAGAGATCTATCATTATATTCTTTTACTTACTGGTTTATGTCCTTCATATCGTCCTTCCTTGTGGTACTTGCTATTAGAGGTCTAACCTCTCTGGTTTTGCATGGCCAGATTTAGAGCCGGTTCCCGAGGATCCAGCGTACTTCTACCTCCAAGATGGTCAATACTAGGGGAATGATCGCAGGAGGACTCGAGTGGGTTTTCCTACTTCACCGCTCGTTTTGTCATTTACTTTATACTTAGCCGTTTGGCACCGACATGTTGGTCGGACCGTCTGGTACTTACTTTTGCATGATTGTAATTAAGTCAGACTGCAGCTGATGCCAATTGTGTATACCTTACTATACCATCTGGCTATGTTTTGTAAAGCCAGATTTCCAGAACATTTTGACTGAGTATTTGGGATGCCTTACTGCTTTATCTTACATGTTCTCTATTTCTGTTTCCTTGCTTGAATGATTGAGACAATAGATGTGTAATGACCATAGTAAGACCTTTATGTAGTATGCACCCCCTTGTCTGGTTAGACAGTATTGATCGTATTATACGGTATTCATCTACCCGTAATACGTTGCTGGCTGAGTCATTCCCCCGCTCTCCAGTATTCTGGTTCTGGGGCGTGACACACTGGATCCCATGCGGCCAAGACAAGGGGGCGCATGCGGCTGGAGGTGCATGGGCGCATGCGGCCAGGGGGACGAGGGCGCATGTGGCTCCAAGATTTTGGGCCTCATGCGGCTAGCGGAAGAGTGGGCTTCATACGGCCGGAAGGGAGCAAGTTCATGCGGCTAGGGAATGACGGACGCATATGCGACTGGGATTAATCAGGGTCATGCGGCCCGGACTAAGAAGTCCATGCGGCTGGGTCTGGGGGTTCTCATGCGGCTCGAAGATCAGGGCCTATGTGGCTCGGGGATCCAGACAGTCATGCGGCTGAGAGGACTCGAGTCCTCATGCGGCTGGCAAGTAACTGGTCTATGCGGCTCGCGGGGGAAAAGTTCATGCGGCTGAGAGAGCACTTGCCGCACGAAGTGTTCATGCGGTCAAGTCAAGCCCATGCGGCCAGGACTGTCGTATGAAGGCTCATACAGCTCGGAATCACTTGCCGCATGAAGTGTCATGCGGTCAAGTCTAGCACTGTTCTTCTTCTCCAAGCTTCCGAGAAGAAGAACACCAAGAAGCCATGCTCCCAAGCTCCATGAAACCTTCATCCGAAGTCCAAATTTGAACTTCCATAGGTCAAAATGGGGTAGAACGAGATGCTCTACAATATGGAACCATCAAAACTCGGAAATAACAAGATTAAGTAGATCAAAACCCAAGAAATCTGAAAACGAAATAAACTTAGATCTACAAGAATCTAGCCATGGAAATTAGAAATGTCAAGTACTAAAGTGTTTTAGAATGTAGTAAGGAAAAGAATGAAGTAATAAAATCGGAGTTCCTCCATGAAGCAAGTTGCACTTGTCTAGACCTCTCTCTCCTCTCTCTGGTAGGTGAAGAAGTAAATGAGGAAGAAGAAGATGATAAATAAAGAGAGAGAAAGGAGAAGGGTTAATAAATGGTAGTGGTGGTGGTAGGTAGGGGGTTCACCCCTTGGTTCATGATGAACCAAGAGCAATCCCAAACCGAACCAAGCCAACCCAAACCAAGAATAAACCAAGCCTAGGGAGGAAATTAAGCAAGGAAATCATGCAATACAAAAAAATAAATATGTACACGTATTCCAAAAATACGCAATACGAACCACAGGCATTACAACTCTACCCACCTTAAAAGAATTCCGTCCTCGAAATTTAATCAAGAGGCTAGAGGAGTAATGACAAGTCATATTAATCACAAGCAAGCTATAACTAGGCAGGCAATCACTCATTCAAGCAAGGAATCGAAGGCATGAGGCATAAGAAGGACATTATACCTCACGAGTCAAACAGGTCGGAATATCGCAATCGGATATCATCCTCACGCTCCCACGTTGACTCACCCAAAGAGTGATGACCCCAAGCAACTCGGACTAACTTGATAGTCTTGTTCTTGAGTGTCTTCTTTCTTCGGTCTAATATAGACACGGGCCTCTCCTCATACGAAAGGTTGGTACCAACAACCAATTCCGAATGATCCAGGATGTGGCTCGGGTCCGGAATATACCGTCGTAATTGGGATACATGGAACACGTCATACACCTCGCTTAGCGACGGCGGAAGAGCGAGACGATAGGATACATCTCCTACTCGCTCCAAAATGTCAAACGGTCCTATATACCTAGGACTAAAGTTTCCCCGTACGCCGAAACGAATGACGCCACGGTTAGGTGAAATCCTCAGGAATACATGATCGCCGACCGAAAACTCTAGAGGACGCCGGTACGAATCGGCCCAATGGCGCTGGCGATCTTGGGAAACTCGAAGATGATCTCTGACTCGCCTAACCACTTCAACTGTCTGGGCAATCATTTCTGGACCGAGCATTTGTCTCTCTCCAACATCATCCCAGGCTAGCGGGGATCTGTACTTCCTACCATACAGTGCCTCGAACGGTGCCATCTGGATACTAGCCTGGAAACTGTTATTGTACGAGAATTCAACCAGGTGCAAGTGATCTTCCCATGAACCACCGAAGTCAAGTGTGCAAGACCGCAACATGTCTTCAAGAGTCTGGATCGTGCACTCCGACTGACCATCTGTCTGCGGATGATATGCTGAACTGAACTGGAGATGAGTTCCCAAACTCTCTTGTAAGCTACGCCAAAAGTGCGACGTGAATCTTGAATCTCTATCCAAAGTGATACTGACTGGCACTCCATGCAACCTGACAATCTGCCTGAGGTACATCTCCGCTAGCTGAGCCGTCGACTGACGAACTCTGAACGGGAGAAAGTGGGCTACCTTTGTCAGTCGATCAACAATAATCCAGATAGCATCTCTACCAGCTGGGGATCTAGGTAATCCAGTCACAAAATCCATGGTCACATGTTCCCACTTCCATTCTGGAATCGGCAAGGGCTGAAGAAGTCCAGCCGGTCTCTGATGTTCGACCTTAACTTGTTGGCAAACCAAACACCGAGAGACAAACCGAGCTATCTCCCGCTTCATGCCATTCCACCAGAAATGCTGCCGGATATCACGATACATCTTCGTACTGCCGGGATAGATGGAATACTGCGAACTGTGCGCTTCTGACATGATCTCCTGCCGAATATCTCCGCTGGGTACACAAAGATGCTTACCATGTCGAAGTGTACCATCCTCATGAATGCATAACTCTGGTCTTCGTCCTGCCTCACACTCTGCTCTGAGTCGCTGAAGCTTGGAATCTGTCGACTGCACCATCCGGATCCTCTCGACTATAGTGGACTGAACTTGCATACTGGCCATCAAGGCCACACTGGAAGGGAGAACAACTTCAATACCCATCTTCTGAAGATCTGCTAACAGCTCTGGTTGCGCTGTTAGAAAATAAACTCCCGCTCTCCTGCTCAATACATCCGCAACAACATTAGCCTTCCCATGATGATACTGTAGGTTGACATCATAATCCACAAGAAGCTCCAGCCACCTCCTCTGACGCATGTTAAGATCCTTCTGGGTGAAAACATACTTCAGGCTCTTATGGTCGGTGAAAATCTCCACCCTATCTCCATATAAATAGTGCCTCCACAACTTAAGTGCAAACACTACTGCTGCCAGCTCCAAGTCATGGGTTGGATAATTTCTCTCATGATCACGAAGTTGCCGTGACGTATAAGCTATTACCTTCCCATGCTGCATCAGAACACACCCTAATCCTCTGCCCGAAGCATCACAATACACTGAGAATCCTTCTGTTCCATCGAGAAGCGCGAGAATAGGAGCTGTTATCAATCCTCGCTTCAACTGCTCAAAATAACTCTGACACTCTGCTGTCCAAGCAAACTGCACCTCCTTGCGGGTCAATTGGGTCAATGAAGCTGAAATCTGAGCAAAGTCTGAAATAAACCGCCGGTAGTAGCCGGCCAATCCAAGAAAACTGCGAACTTCTGCAACTGTGCTGGGCACCGGCCACGACTCAATGGCCACAATCTTCTGGGGATCCACTTCTACTCCTCCTCGAGTGATGATGTGACCTAAGTACGAAATACGATCGAGCCAGAACTCGCATTTACTGAACTTGGCATATAACTGGTGCTCCTTAAGAATCTGAAGGACCACACGGAGATGCTTCTCATGCTCCGCTTTACTCTTGCTATAGACCAGGATGTCATCCAAGAACACAACCACAAACTGATCCAAGTAGGGCATGAAGATACGGTTCATGAGATCCATGAATACCGCCGGTGCATTGGTTGCTCCAAATGGCATCACTAGGAACTCCCAATGCCCATACCTCGATCTAAAAGTTGTCTTCGGGATGTCCTGCTCTCTGACTCTGATCTGATGATATCCTGACCGCAAATCAATCTTCGAGAATACTGATGCCCCCTTGAGTTGGTCAAACAAGTCATCTATCCTCGGGAGAGGATATCTGTTCTTGATTGTCACTGAGTTCAAGGTACGATAATCAATACGTAACCTGGACGTACCATCCTTCTTTTTCACAAGAAGCATCAGGGCTCCCCAAGGCGATCCACTAGCACGAATGAATCCCTTGGTTCGAAGTTCTTCAATCATCTTGTACAAGATCTCCAATTCTGATGGTGCCATCCTGTAGACTCTCTCTAATACTGGGGCTGTTCCGGGAATCAAGTCTATGGTGAACTCGATCTCCCGCTCTGGCGGCATAGCTGGAAGCTCTTCTGGAAAAACATCTGGGAACTCATCGACTATCCTGGGCAACTGAACTGCTGCTACTGCCACCCACAATACTGGAGGAGAAGACTCAACCTCGCCTCGAGAGAAAGAAAATTCTGGCTCGCCTGGAATGCTAAAAACAACCCTACCAATATGGCAGTCTATTCTAGCATACTGGTTCCTCGACCAATCCATCCCTAGGACCACATCATAATCGGCCATCGGGAACTCTATCAATCTAGCGGAGAATTCTCTACCGCTAACTACGATCCGACACGAGGAAAACACTCTATCGACTCCCACAAGTCCGTTACCAGTAAGTATATTAAGCCTTACTGATAATGACTCGGGCTCCAATCCTACCCGTGTCGCGAATCGTGCAGACATAAATAAATACGATGCACCAGAATCAAATAAAGCTGAAGCTGGAAAGGAGTTGACGAGAATAGTACCTGCCACTACCTCTCCTGGTGCCAATCCTTCTTTTGCGGTCATCACCATAGCATGACCATGCCCTCGGGGTGCGGGTCCCCTCTGCTGGAATCCTCGCTGCCTATTCTGACTCTGGGCCTGGGCTTGAGCATACTGCTGGGGGTTCTGCTGTGGAATACTTGGGACTGAGGCGGCAAGGGCCTCGGCAATGGGTACTGTTGTTGCTGCTGGACCGGTGCTGGTCCTCTCACCAAAGAGCTAGAAAGGTTGGACGATGATGAACCTCCCCTATTCGGGCAAGATCCAACCCTATGGTCTGCTGCTCCATAAGCCAGACATAATCCCTGTGCCCTGCAACACTCTGCCACTACATGGCCTGGCTTCCCACAATGAGAACATCCCACTACGGAAGACTGTTTCTGCTTCTGCTGCTGAGGGTACGTCGGGGTGGAAAGCTGAACCGATGTCACTGAGGCCGCCCGCCTCGGAGCTCCAATAGTCAAAGCCCTGGCTGCCGGGGCTGGGGCTGAAGACTGATTCATCTGGCCGTGGGATCTCTTCTGACCTCCGGCCCTATCCACAATCCTCTCGAAGGTATACTCATGTCTCCGGGCTGCTCTCAAGACTGCATCAAAAGTTTGATGCTCAAACTGCTCAACTGCCAACAAGATCTCCAGGTGAAGTCTCTGCTGGAACCGCTGGGCTCTATCATACTCGGTTGCCACCAAAGTGGGAGCAAACCGACTGAGTCTGGAAAACTCGGCCGTATATCCATCGACCGTCCTGCCCATCTGCTTCAGATTGGTGAACCTCGTCTGTAGATCGTACCAAGCTATAGCATCAAAATACTTGGTCTGGAATCTCTCTCTGAATACTGCCTAAGCAATAGGTGCTACTAATCCAACGGCATACGCTGTCCACCAGCTGCGGGCAAGATCTAACAACTGCAGGCGCACAACGGCCACCTTCTTGTTCTCTGGGGTCCTGGCTGCTTCTAGAATCACCTCAGTGTCGTGAAGCCAAGCATCTGCGATGATAGCATCTTCACTACCGTCGAAGAAGGGAGGGTTCAAGCGCTTGAAGCTGTTGGCCGCGCTGTTACCCTGATGACCACCCCGGGTCAAAGCATCCGTCACTGCCTGGTACAAGGCATCTCCACGCCGGTCTTGGGAAGCTATCAAGGTCCTGACGAGTCCTACCAAAGTGCCATCATCATGTTCTACAGGTTGAACTGGCTGGACTGGTGGCTCTCCGTCAGAAGGCACGACTCTGGAGGCTACTCCAAAATGTTGGGCTTGGTCTCCAGGTTGCTGCTGGCCCGCGGAAGGTGCTCCGCCTTGCTGGTCGGTAGGACCATGAACAATGCCGCTGAAGAAGACGACATAGGGAACAATAAGGAAGGACCATGACAGATCAACGATACAAGCATATGATCAGGACAAGAATTCAGGGATTCAGAAGATACGAGCAGAGATCAAGGACGAATACTGATTGAGACATCTATTCGGTAAACCCTCACATATCTTGATTTACAAGACCTGCATGGGCCACCACTTAAACCATGTCACGCCCCAGAACCAGAAAACTGGAGAGCGGGAGCAGACATAGCCAGCTACGTATATGAAATGGGATCCATCTCGCTATACGGTCATGGCTGTCTAGATATATGAGGGTTTATCTACAAGCCAGCAGTCTCTTAAGGTCATGAACAAGCCTAGTGTCTCAATCACAAGCAAGTAAGTAAAAGGTTACAAGAAGTATGATCATTAAATATACAATAGTAAGGCGTCCCAAACATTACATATTCAGTTGATCATGAAGCTAGTCGTTACAAAATGTTAGGACTAGCAAGAGTTTAGTCATACATGATCAACCCTAGGATCTGTCAATCATGTTACAGCCCGTAGGCAGACAGTAAGTAAATGCAATCGAGCTAAACAGGTGCTCGTCGGCTAAACGCCTCAAAAGAATATTTTTACAATAGAGTGGGAGAGCCAAAAATAACCCACTCGTTGCCAGGGTTCCGTCTAGTGGCCACCATCTGGTTGGAAAGTCGGTAGATCCTCTGGAGCTGCTCCAAAATCTAGCCACACAAAACCAGCTGGGTCAGACCCCAGAAAGAGCAAGTGCCACAAAGGAAGCTTCACTTAGGGACTAAAACCAGCAATCAGCACAGTTATAAATAAAGGTAAGAACTGGAAATAAAGAAAATACATCAGGATGATATACGACGAGATAACCATGGAACTATTCAGATAACCAGGTTACAACCCATAAACCAAACAAGGACCGGGGTTGTAACCCTTCGTCTGAACAGAACTTGGAATTCTCACCATTTATCAGTAAAATAAATACAGGCATTCAGGTCATGCAGTAATCTGGAACAAGATCAGGGCAAGACTAGACTGGTTAGACTCCATCCAATCAAAAATAATATTTTAGGCTGAAACTTAAATTTTTAGAAATCAAAATATTTTAAGTGAGACCAAAAATATTCTAAAAAATTATTTAAGGCTAAAACCTATATTTTGTAAAACTATAGTTTAGTCAAATAATTTATTTAACTAGATAAATATTACCGCCATATATCCTAGTCAAAAATTTTGTTATAAAATAGTTTTTAATAAATTATCTATCATATATATATATCTAATAAAATGGTATAATACTTAGTGCTAATAATACAACATTAATAAGGATAATAATAATAATAATAAAAATAAAAATGAAAATAATAATAATAACCCAAAAATAGAGGGCTGGGGAGAATAGATGAACAGAGGGGGAGAGAGAGAAGGGAGAACGAGAGAAGGAGGGAATGGAGAGGGATTACCAGAGGAAAGAAGCGGGCGGAGCTTGGCCGAGCTGGACGGAGGTCACGGAGGCCAGGACGGAGCTGGCAGCGTGCTCGACTGGCGGAGAGGGAAGTCGCATGGTGGCGCGCCGGATAAGGCGTTGGCACGGTGCGACGGCTCGTCGGAAGGGTCGGAAAGCTCCCACACTACAAGAAAATTACTTTTTCCCAACGTTTTAATAAACTTCGAAAAAAGGGTAAAAATGTTGACATAGGTTAAGCCAACATTTTTTCAATGTTTTATAGAAACGTCGTCGTTGCTCTAGTTGGAAATTTACGACGTTTACAATAAACGTTGGCATAGGTTAAGCCGACGTTTAATAAACGTCAAAAATTGTGCAATAATGGGTAACAATTTTTTAACGTTTCAACAAAAATGTTGGACACGTAAATGCATTCCCAACCTTTTGGAAAACATTTGGATTGGGCTTTTCCAACATATTTCCCAAAAATTTTCCAACGTTTCAACAAAAACGTCGGTATAGATAAAATCATTTAAAAAAATAATAATCTAAATATATTTGCCACGCACTTGCATTCAACAAAAGTTTCCACTGAGTAATTAAACTACACTCCAATTATCATTATAAGTTGAACAATATATAATTTACAAAATAAACTTTTTTTTATCAAAATATAACATTTTACTCGAACAAAATAAAACAAGTTAAAATTCATAGAACGACGTCTCATCTGAGAGCTCTTCCTTAAACTATAGGTACTTGGACACGGCCAGCTCTTCTACAGCCATTCACTCAAACTTACTCCCACTTGAGAGCTCTTTCCTGGACCAACAAGTTATAAAGTTCCTGGAGGATCATGCTAGATAACCAATCATATTCAGACAAGTGAAATTGGTTTTCTTTTGTTTGAAGGAGAAACATGAAAGATTAATAATTTAAAATATCCTCGAGAAAATTTATAGTCATGTCACAACTCGTAAGCTTAAGGAGAATGTCACACCCCAGAACCAGAATACTGGAGAGCGGGGGCAGACATAGCCAGCTACGTATATGAAATAGGATCCATCTTGCTATACGGTCACGGCTGTCTAGATATATGAGGGTTTATCTACAAGCCAGCAGTCTCTTAAGGTCATGAACAAGCCTAGTGTCTCAATCACAAGCAAGTAAGTAAAAGGTTACAAGAAGTATGATCATTAAATATACAATAGTAAGGCGTCCCAAACATTACATATTCAGCTGATCATGAAGCTAGTCGTTACAAAATGTTAGGACTAGCAAGAGTTTAGTCATACATGATCAACCCTAGGATCTGTCAATCATGTTACAGCCCGTAGGCAGACAGTAAGTAAATGCAATCGAGCTAAACAGGTGCTCGTCGGCTAAACGCCTCAAAAGAATATTTTTATAATAGAGTGGGAGAGCCAAAAATAACCCACTCGTTGCCAGGGTTCCGTCTAGTGGCCACCATCTAGCTGGAAAGTCGGTAGATCCTCTGGAGCTGCTCCGAAATCTGGCCACACAAAACCAGCTGGGTCAGACCCCAGAAAGAGCAAGTGCCACAAAGGAAGCTTCACTTAGGGACTAAAACCAGCAATCAGCACAGTTATAAATAAAGGTAAGAACTGGAAATAAAGAAAATACATCAGGATGATATACGATGAGATAACCATGGAACTATTCAGATAACCAGGTTACAACCCGTAAACCAAACAAGGACCGGGGTTGTAACCCTTCGTCTGAACAGAACTTGGAATTCTCACCATTTATCAGTAAAATAAATACAGGCATTCAGGTCATGCAGTAATCTGGAACAAGATCAGGACAAGACTAGACTGGTTAGACTCCATCCAATCATTACACGGCCAAGCAAGAATTACGACTTGATACTTTAACTAACTAGGGTTATCACAGGCCTAGTTACTAGCAAGATGCAGTGAGAATCTTCCACAGCCACAAGCCCTGCAGTCCATCCAGGTTACCCGGGTTAAAAGAATTAGAGTTGAATTCAGGTGGGTACATCGTCTAGGAAACGAATGTACCCTTAGGTAGCTTGAAAGGTGCAACACATGACAGTATGCTGGAAATATGCCTTACTTGACGGCAGGCTACAGATCCCAAGGCGTGCCCAGATAACGGGATTGTCTGTAGCTGGAAGATCTCTTTATGACTAATGTATTAATCTAGTTATTAGCCTTAGTCCATTTCAATAGGTACTCCTGACCGTGGTACTCAGGAGTCCCCCTCCTAGACATGATGCAAGACAGGACTGGATTATTTGTACAAGCACAATCGCCCACGGTGTCCAGGATTAATTATACAGGTCATATCATGTCAGGTAGCCGTCGCAACAGCTATTCGATATAATCATGTCAGGTTATCATGTCAAGTGTACTAGTCAGGAGTGTGCCACGACGGGCTACTATCAAGTCATGTCAGGTTATTATGTCAGAAGTGCACCACTACGGGTCACTATCACGTCATGCTCAATTATCAATTCCAAACATATCAAAGGCGTAAGGATATAAAATGGACGTAAAATATCTAATAAAATATCAATATTCAGGGCTATAGAAGAGCCATGCGGCAAAAGCATATGCGATCAGGAAAGGGTAGACTCATGCGGCCCAATTAGGAGAGCATATGCGGCCAGGGTCACTGGATCCCATGCGGCCAAGACAAGGGGGCGCATGCGGCTGGAGGTGCAAGGGCGCATACGGCCAGGGGGACGAGGGCGCATGCGGCTCCAAGATTTTGGGCCTCATGCGGCTAGCGGAAGAGTGGGCTTCATGCGGCCGGAAGGGAGCAAGTTCATGCGGCTAGGGAATGACGGGCGCATATACGGCTGGGATTAATCAGGGTCATGCGGCCCGGACTAAGAAGTCCATGCGGCTGGGTCTGGGGGTTCTCATGCGGCTCGAAGATCAGGGCCTATGTGGCTCGAGGATCCAGACAGTCATGCGGCTGAGAGGACTCGAGTCCTCATGCGGCTGGCAAGTAACTGGTCTATGCGGCTCGCGGGGAAAAAGTTCATGCGGCTGAGAGAGCACTTGCCGCACGAAGTGTTCATGCGGTCAAGTCAAGCCCATGCGGCCAGGACTGTCCTATGAAGGCTCATGCGGCTCGGAATCACTTGCCGCATGAAGTGTCATGCGGTCAAGTCTATCACTGTTCTTCTTCTCCAAGCTTTCGAGAAGAAGAACACCAAGAAGTCATGCTCCCAAGCTCCATGAAACCTTCATCCGAAGTCCAAATTCGAACTTCCATAGGTCAAAATGGGGTAGAACGAGATGCTCTACAATATAGAACCATCAAAACTCGAAAATAACAAGATTAAGTAGATCAAAACCCAAGAAATCTGAAAATAAAATAAACTTAGATCTACAAGAATCTAGCCATGGAAATTAGAAATGTCAAGTACTAAAGTGTTTTAGAATGTAGTAAGGAAGAAAATGAAGTAATAAAATCGGAGTTCCTCCATGAAGCAAGTTGCACTTGCCTAGACCTCTCTTTCCTCTCTCTGGTAGGTGAAGAAGTAAATGAGGAAGAAGAAGATGATAAATAAAGAGAGAGAAAGGAGAAGGGTTAATAAATGGTAGTAGTGGTGGTAGGTAGGGGGTTCACCCCTTGGTTCATGATGAACCAAGAGCAATCCCAAACCGAACCAAGCCAACCCAAACCAAGAATAAACCAAGCCCAGGGAGAAAATTAAGCAAGGAAATCATGCAATACAAAAAAATAAATACGTACACGTATTCCAAAAATATGCAATACGAACCACAGGCATTACAGAGAACCATGTAAAAAAATTACCTCTGTACTCATGTACTCATATATTCGACAACTAATGCCTTCTTGTTTCTTTTTGTCCTCTACGTGCCCACTTTGAAACCTGGATCCCTGATCCCTGAAATTTAATTCAAGCTTAAAAAAACTATGAAAATAAGTTTCTCACATTTGGCTTTGTACAAGTTTTATCATTTCCTAGCTGAAATATTCCAAATTAAATTTTAATTCTGAAAGGCTCTAGAAAGGATATAGAGGCATCTACTCATGTTTAAAGCTTTTTGAAATAACTACTTATGTTTCATTAAGATTATACTTTATAAAACAAAATTAAAATGCTTATAATTAGAGCAGCAGACAGCAGAGCAGTAGAATGCAACACCACTGGCATTTGTAGCAGCATATTCATCATACTCAGCTTCAAGAAAATGGCGTTGTTATGTTCCCATGGCAAGTATCCTTGGGTCACCAAAATCCAAGGGTGTACCAGTTATGGTCCAACATCCAATGAGAAAATATATGAAAAAATACCGTCATAACTTTGCAAGTAGATTGTTAACAAATTTTAAAATCCTTATGGAGCAACCTATATTTAATTAACTGCAAGTCCAACAAGTAGCTGAACAATAAAAAAAATAGAAAATAAACCTGATATCGATTATGGTCTCGGTTGGCTGGCCTCCAGGCAGTGCAGTGTAGCCAGGTTTATATCCATGAAGATCAATACTTCATAATTATGTTTAAGCTGGATGGATGCATATGAACCAAAAAGAATGTAATGTATGCAAGTCTGATGCCAAAATAGTATTGAACATGTAAACTTGTACCAACTTCTGAACATATTTCCTAACCTCATGGCAGATCTCACAAGTTATATCCCCTTTCTCGTTGCAACAGCGCTGGACACATGCCCTATGAGCATACTAAAGATGAAAATTTTGTCAAAATTGGAAAGTCTGAAATTAAAAGTAGCGACTACCAAGTATCACAGAAAAATTAGAAGTTTCATTCTGTTACAGAAAATTAATTTCATAAAGAAATTTTAAAATGGTAGAAATTTAAATGAATTAAATGTTGTATTCTAATCATAAATACAAATAAGTCCAATTTGGAAGGGGGAAACACAATTATGGAAAGTTCTGATTACATACTTCCTTCGAAAACCAAAGGCATAATTTGGCAGTCACTAGGATAGTACTTCTCATAAGCAGAAATCATATAACTTGGGATGTATACAAAGTATACACATACAATCTGGTCCAGATCAAATTCTCTCTCTTATTTCTGAGAAAATTCAGTATCTGGTTTGTCTATTCAGAAAATATATACATATACATATAGTATACACACAAATACATTAATACCTAACCTGTAGACGGTTAATTTGGATCTTTTCCAAGCTACTCAGCATCATACCTTCAAATTATCCTGAGATATTGCCAAGCATTCTCTGCCTTAGGATTCATGGCATGTGCCCTCACATAGTACCCAATAAATTCTTCATACAAACCCTGAATAAAATAGGAGGAAAGTAGCAAAATTGATCAAACTGTTAAACCGAGGCATTTAATATAGAAAATGTACTCGACTATTTTGGGACAACACCTGGGAATTAAAATGGTTAAAGCAAGGTGTTTGATAAAGTAGGGTTTCGTCTACTCTTTTTTTCCTTTGCTGCTACAAAACATAAGCTCCTACTTTCTCAAAGATTGCTAATATGAGTGTCACCATCATTTTTCTTGTTAATTTTGCAACCAGTTAATATAAAACATGTCAACTGCTACATGGTTCTTAAACCTTCATAATAACTAGATAATATAAAATATGTCAACTGCTACATAGAGGATGGAGTCATAATTTTGGTTCTGCAATCAATACATGGTTGTGGATGCGACTATAGCATATTGTTGAGATTGAAAGGAATAAGATTGCTCTAAGACTTGACATGCTTTACGGATATAAGAGAAACATATTAAAAGCTGAGCATAGCTAAAATGAAACTTTTACGAGGGATTAGCAGCGGAGTTATATATATCGGTAATATTAGTCGATAAGCACGGTTATAGGTCTGACTTCTCCAGTTGGAAGCATCTTTTCAGTGGAATCTTTAAAAGTTTTAGAAAGAATAACGTGCTAGCTCATTTTAAACTTAATGAAGTTAATTTCTGTAACATATACTTAAATCAAGGTACTGCTGCAATCAAAAAAAGGTTGGGTTTCATCAAAAGTAATTGACAGTCTAAGAACTATTTACGATCCATACGAAAGTGTGTCAAAAACCAGTGGCACCTTCTACTTAAATTTTATATACTTTCTACACAAAGATACATCAGCAACGTATGTCTAGAGGTTAGCAATTTCCGTGATAAGTTTTGAAAGTCATCTACTTTTAGTCTTTGGTTTCATTATGAAATACTATTGGCACAAGATTCATATCTTTGGTTTCATTATCTATCTTTAAAGTATATAAAGATTCATGTTGTGTCCAACACCTGCATGCTTGTTACGTACCTGATTACATATGAAATACTATTGGCACATCAATTTATTTGTATTTGATATAACTGTACCATTTTGAGTATATGGCATTCACATGTGAAAGATAGTCATTGTAGCAGCAAACGAAAAAAGAACTTACCAACAAATAATTACCAACAGAACTTACTCAAGGTATAACATTTACAGGAATAGAATACTGTCTAATCTATATCTTATTCTTTGCAATTTTTGTCCATTTTTATCTTCTCTTTTCATGCATTACCTGCCTTCTTTTAAAACCCTGTTCATAAATACTTACCAAAGAACTTCTCATTCCCAGTTGTAAACCTGGAATAACACTCCGTTGAAAAAAGAATTGTTGTTCTGGCACTTTAAGATTTGCATTTTCCATAGGCTATTTGAGCCCCCAGTTGCAAAGTACCAATTTTACTATTTGACCTTCCCAACTTTGCAATTTGAATCTCAAACTATTATGTGCTCAAAGCTTTACACAAACAAGCTGGCACTGGAAGCTCAAACTTTTGTGTGCTCAAAGCTCTGCAACTTCCATAGGACACTTGAAGCTCAACTAGTAAAATTGTTACACACCAAAAATGTCCATTACTGATGAAGCAACATTACATAATAGAGAGTTGAATTTGGTCTGATAGCAAATAGGAAAGGACAATAGTTTTTCTCTATTAAAAGAGTCCTAGCTTTTCTTGTGTCATTGCAAAAGAATATCAAGTTTCAACAGGATCTTCTTCATATACCAGGGGCACCCCTTTTGTATAAGAATATATATTCGTGTATGGAATAGTACGTGTTTGTAGAATTTGGAGATCAAATCAAACTAGATTTATAATGTGGGATGAACTGATGTCCACATGTTTTAAGCTTTTGAGGTTCGTTATAGCATTATAATCTCTGGAAGAAATATCCTTCTTCGAGTTGCTTGTTCTTAACTTGTAGGATATTTGATATCTGGATTTTCCTGGCCACTTGGTGGCATATTGGAAAGGGTTAATGCATTCATCTCGGAGGATGTGTGTCAACTGTATAGCTTATGATAAGCTCTTCCATTTTCTACACTTACAATTGACCCATACGAATCTAAATTGCAGTGCATTTTTTCTTGGATAGTCTGATAGAATCTACATTACATTTTTGCCATCAAAACTTCACCTTTTTGCGTAATTGTGTTTAGTTGTTTATAAAGTGGTATGGGAAAATAAGTTGATGGTGTTATATTCAAGTTGATGTTCATTAGACTACTTCGCTACTATAGAAAAGTTGTATGTTTCATCAAGATACAAAAAACCATTTGGGGTACAATTTTTTTAGTATCACTTATCCTGTGTTGTATGCTAATATTGGTATCTGATCCTATGATTTATTGTATTTTTGTTTGCATAGTTCTTCTTGTGTGAGAAGGTGTATGATTGAAAGTTTATAATTTTTTGGCACCTTTGACTTCACATGTCAGCCTTGTAATCTGGGTGGTGCTTTATGTATGTACAAATGAAAGTATACCACCCATGATAGTGGACAAGATAAATATTTCAATTATTTTTGTGTGCATTTGAGTGTAAATTCTGTTGCCGGTGTATGACACTACATCTATGAGTTGTTTTGAGCCACCTTTGATTTCATGTGCCTGATCTTCACCTATGTGATTGAAGAGGCATCACTGATGTCTTCATCTATAGAAGGGACCTTGGTTTATTTAACCGATGTCTTCATCAATTTGAAGAAGATTTTTCTAAGATTTGTGTTAATGATAATCTGCGCCAGTATTCCGTTTCTTAAAATATTTACCATGATGAACAAGAAGTAAGAATCGTGGCTTAAGAGTGTCAGCTAAAGCTAGCTGAAATCAAACCTCATGTAAGAACCACCAGATTCATAATAGCTATGATAAAACCACCTAAGAGTACTAGTATCAAAAGTCTTTAAAAACTCGAAGTTGAATCGAATGACAGGATGGACTACCTAAAATTTAATTATCATAGTGAGCAGTAGCAATTGGCTCTGTAATAGACCCTGGAAGCTTTATAGTATTCATAGGTCTTAAATTCATCAAAAGTCAAAACATCGCTTGAAGAACTACTCTGCAACATACAAATAACCCTATAAATGACATACCTATACCATGACAATACTTCCATCTCTTTTTTCTTGTTGCTCTATATTGTTGGCTTCAACCAATATCAGGACTGATATTATGCCCACTGCACCACCTGAATACGATGCCACAATGGGATCGACCTGACTGGATCGCAATACAACCATAGTTCAGCACATTAAAATTTTGTGTGTAAACCAGGGTTGCATCAATGGCTTACCTTAACTGCAGTAGCAAATGCATGTTTCGTGTAAAAATACTATACATAGAACTAAGGCACCTAAGCTCTGTAAGTACTCCACTCCTGGAATGACTCATAAAGGTCGCCGAAATCAGTACACAAATCAATAATCATAGCAGAAATTAGGGCTTTTAATAATATCAAGTTAGTATATGCAATCACTCAGTGCAAAATTCGAACATAAATCATTACAAAAAGTTAGAAAAAACATACACTACAAAATTAGGGCTTTCAATAATGTCCTCCCCCGCCGTCCCCATGTCCAGCTTCTCCTTCTTCAACAACATCTCCACCATTTGTGTTAGTGTGAAGAGAGTCGTCAGCCTGATCCATTCTTATCCTCTTTTTTATCCTCCTCTTCCTGGTCCTCGACAACCTTATAGGAGCGTGCCTCCGCCTCGAGCATCAACAACTTTGGTCCAGGTCCGAACAAGGACGGAAGGGTGGTCCTGAATCACTCCAGAGCTAGCGGTGAAGGTACTCAGCCACCTACGACTGCAGCGGGGACAGGAAGATTACGGTGGTGACTGCCCGTGCCGCCGCAGCCGCCGGAAGCTGAGCGGTAGCCGAGCGTAGGGCTCCTCCTCCGCACTTGCGACCAGAGGGTGGACCTTCGGGGACAGATGCAAGATGTTGTGGGGAGAGCAGGGAAACATGAAAAAGGAGAGGAGAATTGGAATTTTTTTCCAAAAGCTGAGATTTTCAAATATTAATAAAGTGACTTTTTACTCTCTTACGTTTTTTTTCTGTTTCTGTCTAAAACAACGGTAGAGTAAACGAATTTAATATTTTTTTGTCAAATAAACATCGAAAATAATCCTTTCTTTCTTTTTTAAGTAAAAATAAATCGAAACATATACAGATCAGTAGCACATTTTAGAAGTTTACATGCAAACATCAGTTAATTACTCGACGTTTTTTTCAGAAACATTAGTATATTATATCTATGACGACTTTACAATAAATGTCGGAAAATAAACATCAGAAATTATCAACTTTTACGATAAAACATCGATATTTGTAGAAGTTTATGGCATAACGCCGGTATATCATGCCTAAGCCGACTTTAACATATACGTCGGGAAAATAAACGACGTAAAAGCCATATTTTCTTGTAGTGCCACTTTGGCTGGTGTGGACGTCGGGATCGTCGACGGCTGCACGACGGGGTCCTGGCGCGACGATGAGGGAGGCCGACGGATCGGGCGCTCACCATGGAGGAGGCCGGAGCTGCCGTGGGTCTCCAGCTGGGGCACGCTCCAGAGGAACGAAGGGGGCGTGGGAAAACCCACCTCGGGTTTGCGAAGGCGAAGGCGGAGGTCAGCGCACGGAGGGCAGTACCGGAGGTGATGTGGGGAGCTCGGCCAGGTTAGGTTTCCTTCCCTTCTCTTTTTCATCTGGTGGAGGCCACGCCGGTGGTGTTGGCGTGTGGGGGAACATGAGACGATGGTGGTGGATACTGTGGTGTCGGAAGTGGTGGTGTGGGAGTGTGTGGCAGACGGGTTACGGCAGTAACGGTGATAATAACGGGGATGGCGGCGGTTGTACGGCTACGACGCACACCGATGGTGTTGTCAGTGGCGGCTAGGTTTTCGGCCATGATTCTGGTGGTGGCAGGGGCTAGGTGTGGCCGCGGTTGTTCATCCGCGGTGATGGCGATCTTTGGGACGGGGCAGTTCCGTCGCGGCCTGGGGCAGGGGTCGGACAGGGTCGATGGTGAGACTGGCCAGAGTTTAAGGAGTGTAGGCGGTGGAGTTTTGGGGGTTCTGACAATGGCGACGGTGGTGGCTGTGATTCATTAGTATGTAATCGGGAAAGAACCGGTGGCAGAGGTGGCGGTGGTCGAAAGGAAGCAGGGGATGGTGATGTTGTGTGGTTATCGTGGTGGTGATGATGATGAAGATGATGGTTGCTGCGGCCGGGTATGGGTGCGGCGGCGGGGGTGGTTTATGTGACGGTTACGTGGTGGAGGTTGTGGTGGTTCAGTTGCCGAGGGTGGTTGTTGGAGATGGTGTCGGGCAGGACTTGGAGGCGGTGGCGTTGGGATAGGATGAATCCGTGTCGGGGAGTGTCTGATACGGTAGGAGTGAGTTAACAGGAGAGTTCACGTCCGAGTTTGTCGGACAATATAGTTTGTAACTGTAATAAAATGCTATAGTGGATGGAGAGGGCACAGACACGATACACGATTTTGGTGGAAATTGGATTGTAAAAATATGAAGCAAGGAGAACGAGGGGTCTCTCCTTTTATAGGAGGTGGAAGCCCTATTGGATATTGATTGGGATTGGTTTAAATTCCAATGGATAAATCACCCTCTTATTTAAATTAATTCAAAAATTCCAAATCCAATCCAAATCGATTTAAATATAAATTACATTCCATCTTCTAGTTCAAATTCATATGGATAATTCAAATTTCAAATATAGATATTAATTAAACTATTTAAATAAATCAATAAAATCAAATCAAGGTTTTTAAATTACCACAATAAATTTAGAAATATATTTTCTAAAAATACCAATAATAATAATTTCAAAAATCATAATAATTACATAAATAACAAATCGTAAATTAGCTTTTATAAATAACAAAAATATGTTAATAACAAATTTCAAATTTCACAAATTATCTAGAATATAATTTATAAACAACCAAAATAATTAAAGATTAGTTTTCAAAAACCAAGGGGACAATGAAGTAACGTTCATGTCACTCGCATATGATGTATATATTTTATATAAACCAAAATTTTCTAAACTACTATTTATTTTTAAACGACGAAATAAATAAGCCTTTCAAAATAAAAATATTTATCACATTTGTTTGAACATGTACTTTTTCTGCATAAAATAAGTTTTATAATAAAAATGTTTTTCTAAATTATGTACCTCGACACATATTCGCACTCGTTGAGCAAATACGAAACGCAAATCTCGCACGCTACAACAATGCGATCTCGTATGCGATGTGCAGATACTAAGTACAAAATAAATACCAAAATTTATTTATATAAAAAAAACAAAGTAGAAATTTAGGGGGATTACCGCTGACAAGCTCGAGTGGTCGCCCGCTGTTGTCGGGGCATTCTCGATTAAGTCGGCCAGAAGAGTGATTCTAGGTAATGCGGCACCATCACCAACTATTGAATCATTCTGGCAGACTTGCATCCCCAAGAAGTGGTCCTTATTTGGAGAGCCCTTCGTAATATCCTTTCCACTGAAGACACTCTTAACACTATTTGGTTCAGCCTTGCTTCAGCATGCACATGCTGCTCTGATCGTCAATCGGAAATAGTCAACCACATCTTCAGCCAAGGGGACCTACCGGTCAAGGTCTGGAGTGCTCTTTCCCAGCATTGCAGAATGCCTCATGGTGGCGACAACTTTCATAATCTCATGGTGACCTGGGCTTCAGCATCTTATGGCCACCAGATCGTAGCTACAGCGGCCTTGTGGGTTATCTGGAGAAATCGCAACAAGGCGAGATATGAAGGTCACTAGTACTCCTCAGACCAACTGATCTGGAAGACCATTTGTCAGTACCGCAAATGGAGCTCCCTCTGCGCGCACGGCCAGACGGTCTTCTGGAACTCTCTTCTATCCCCAGCTTAGCCGTTTTGACTCCCATTTTTTTGCTTTTGTCAGTATACGTGTATAGGCATCGGCATTTTCCGCCTTAAGGTATACTTGTATATGTCGGGCTTCATGAATAAAACGGGTGGTTGTTAAAAAAATAATAAATAAATAAATAAATAATATATATATATTTATA